>NBZA01000206.1:23486-35621 GCA_003054995.1 Aleochara bilineata
TACCACACGCAACTTTGAGTGTCGCGCGCGATTTGCTTTGTTAGCCGCCAAGCTGCGCTGATTCATTGTATCGCCGTCAAGTGGACAGCACTCTTACCTTTGCCTTACCACTCTTACTTAATTATTATACATATGTATAATGATCGCTATCTGATTGCAGCCATTGACTAACAATTTGCTAATGGAATTTTACTTCTAGAGTGGATTTTCCTAATTTTAAATTAAATTAATGTATTATCTTGTTCCTCTGTTTTAGAGAAACAATCGCATAAATTTATCCGGATATTTAGTCACTACACCTGTTAAAGCCTTCACAAGTGGTCATTTAATTTATTTCTATTCAGTCGCAGACATTAAATATTAATGAATGCCACTATTTGCCCTTTTGTCAACTTCGCATCGTCAAATGCAAATGATTATTGTTGATTAACCGGTAATCGCCCGGTTGAATATAGTAATAAGTTTTCACATTTGTTTTTTAAAAAACATTACTATATTTTTCTGAATTCATGGTTTTTACAAAGAAGAAAACTGAAACTAATTATAGAAAACAATACTGAATATAAAAAGCTTTACGAATTTTTTCAGATATAAGTGACATCGTTATAAAAATATTTTAAATAACAAGTAAAAATACTGATACTGAATATAATGAGCAACTGTATTATTGCTCTAATAAGTCAGCGTAAGCTGTTGCAAGCAATTGCTTCTCATCAATGCCAAGTTTAGCCATCAAGTCATGAGCAATTGCTTGTCCTTCTTCGGAAGTTTGATCCTCCTCTAAGCAAACTTCCAATTCAACGAAATCTCCCAGATTCTTCACGTTGTCAATGTGTACCCTGGTCTGCCCAATCATGTACAAATGCCTTGTCTTGATAACTTCATTCTTCAGGCCCAATGCCTTAGCAAGAACCTTATTCAACCCGTCCACCTGCTCCGCTTTGAGGAAGCATTTCTCAAAAGTGCTCAATTTGGGCCCCTCGCAATCTGGACGGTCGTAGAATATCAATTCAGAGTCCCCATTCTAACAAAACAATAATAAATATAATTTATAAGTGAATAATATATAATTTTAATTGAGTCTAACCTCAAACTTGCGGAGTTTTAGCCGGCCAGCCGAAACTTTGTAGAAAACATCATGTTGAGGGATTATTGTTGGTTTATCACCTGCTAGTTTTTGAACCCTTGTTAGGAGTTCCTTCAAGTTCAAAACTTTTGCTTTAATTTCAATATTCCTCATGTTTAGATTCGTTAAAACGTGGACTACGGATGTAAAAAATGATTACTTTCAGAGGGAAAATTAATTGTTGCGCTTTTGCAGATCAGCAATTTCTAGGGAATTTATTCAGTGCAGTAAAACTTGACTGTGACATCTTTTAATAAATTATGTTAGAACAAAAAACATTTGACACAAGTAGAATAATAATTTATTTAAACAAATAAATTTTATATTTGTATAAGTTATGCTGTAAAACATAGTGCAGTTAAAATAATTCTATATTGTACAACCATCAAGGTTACACATTTGACATACATTAATACATCTATATTTCATTTACAACTTGTCAGTACTTTACTTTTGCCATAAATTCATAAAATATTTAAACAAATAACTTATTGCGACCTCTAGGGAGCTTCACCCGAACTGTGTAGCCAACAACGCCATTGTGAAATATCTTCTGCCAGTTGCAGTCATCATATCAGCTGTTATTTGTTATTCTACTAATGTTTGTGTTTGCCATCAGCTAACAGTGCGAATTGAAGTGATAACGCATTCGTATTTATTACACTAACAATGTTGAAACACTTTATGGTCCAGGTCCATTTTTAATTAGGCAAGTTGTGATCAGTGTCGTTTGATTATCGTCAACACACAAGTACCTAAATCAACAATTCTTTGTTCTTCGTGCACTTGTTGTACCAAAATGGGTCGCATTTTCTTGGAACATATGGGAGGCACGCGTCTCTTTTGCTGTGGACGCTGCGACACGAATCTCACGAATCGCCAAGAATTAATTTCTACTCGTTTTACGGGCGCGACTGGCCGTGCTTTTTTGTTCAATAAAGTCGTTAATTTAACTTATAGTGAAGTGCAAGATAGGGTCATGTTAACTGGGAGACATATGGTAAACGTTTATAGAACTTTTGAGTAAACAATAATCATTATGGATATATTATTGTAGGTGCGCGATGTTTCATGCAAGTCATGTGACACGAAATTGGGCTGGATGTATGAATTCGCCACTGAAGAAAATCAGCGCTACAAGGAAGGTCGAGTCATTCTTGAAAGGGCACTTGTAACTGAAACTGAAGGAATGGATGAGCGTAATGTTTTTCATGGGCCTGCAGCGCAATAATAAAGAAACGTTTCAGTTTCTTTATAGAATCCTATTGTCAATTCAAAGACAAATATTATATTTGATTTATTTATTTGTTACTTATATAGTTTAATTTAATGTCATGAGATTTATTTTTTAATTATGTACTATATCTAATTGCAAATGATGATATGTGTTCATATATAAAATCTGCATTTAGGCGTAAGTTATAAAAATATATCTACTAATAAGAGCATGCCATTCTCTTTTAATTACTATTTAATGATTCTTTGGTAGGTGTTATATAAAAAACTAAATTTATTTTTACAAATAGCTGCGCGTAGAACAAGCGCGCAGAACGTCACGCAAGATGGTCGCCAGTGGGGGAGAACAGCTGACGACTGACAAACTCAAAACAACTCGAGTTTGACACTTATCAGCAGGAGAACGGGCAAATCCACAGCAGGAATGCTCACACAAACGCACGGACGTCGTGCAGGACATCAATATTGCTTACACAAGTGGTGGGTGTGTGCGTGTTGTTGTTATGCTGCTGCTGTTCTGTAAGCAATAGTAATGGTGGCCCGTGTGCTTGTCCTCTGTGCGCTGCGCTCAGTCGCAAAGGTGGAGTTTTAGTGGGCATAATGACTGAAAACTTCTCTCAGCCACCATCTACCTGATCAGGGCACACTCCCCGAGAGGTAAGTGATATTTGTCTTGTTAGTTTTTCGTTGTTTCCAACGTTAGTAACTCGAACAGCTGACGTCATGTGAGTCCGCCAGACGGACTGTGTTAGTAGTGCCATTGGATTGCTTCGATAAATCTGTATCGGGCACACATAACAGAACGTGAAAGCATAGCAAAGTCGTTGTGATCGGTCGTGCGTTATCCTATTTATCGTCATATTACATCTACTTAAAAAGTTTAACGTGAAACAACGCAGACAAGCAGGTGAATCGCGTTTGGTTGCGATGGCTGCGATTGTTTGTCTCCCAAAGGTAAATACGCCTGCCAGTAGTCGTTTCATGAATTAAATGTCGGTTTTATATCGCTAGCAATCGCTGTTGGCGAACGGTCCCTTATCCTTCGATGAAAACTGCTGGTAATCGGGAACTCTTGAAGGAAAATATTGAAATTCCTAGGGTTTTTCTGTGAATTACAGAATTTGATACTAAACTAAAACAAATAAGATATGGTTGCATTGCTTTAGTTGTATTGAATAACAACTTAAAACAACAAAACAAAGGCAAATTAAAGTGGGTGCGTTTAGATTTGCCAAAACCAAAAGTCAAGCACAGACCGACCTTGAAACAAAATGAACCGTGCCGAATTATTGCATTAATTGTCAAGTGCATTCATTACGAACGCACTTCCAATATGGCGAAATCGCAGAGAAGTGCAGACAATTTTCAATCGCATTTGGTTACAGTTCTGAACAGATCACCATGTAGGTTGATTTTACGTAAGACATTTTGAAAAACCATGACCTTGCGTTTGGCCGGCGACTGCAAAATCCATACTTGTAAGTCATGTGCGCAGTGTGTAATTAGATTCTTCGCATTATCAACGACTGTTTGCTTATTTACTAAGTAAGTAATGGAAGACCGCTTGCTTGCAATCGACCGATATACAGTCATACGCGTAGATTTCGAGTGTCATTAATGATAGCTGCTTGCGCTCCATACGTACGACCGCGGAATGCATACTATACGAGAAAGTCTTCTCTTCTCTTCGGTTGAATTTTATACAAAAAGTAGGACGTTTCGCAATCAATTATGAGCCTACTTGTTGCATCAAAGCCATTCAGTCGTTCAGCGATTCAAATTACGAGCACAGAGTCTCAATCATACGCGTTCAGTTTCAAATCAATATCTAATTTCTCCACTTTTCTGTACTTTTCCAGATCCAGATCGAAAATCTGTGATGTTATCTTAGCATCCAATCGTTTCCACCTAAATTCTCTTAAGAAGTCAATCAATCGTCATGAGTTCGCTCTCCGAAAATAACAACTGCATTCTTGCGCCGAAGACCAGCAATGCGTCTGCAGAGTCCACAATCGATAAGCAAAACGTCTCGGTCTCGGAAATATGGCGCACTAACTTTACGAACACGAACGACGTCAGTAAGCGCACGAAGGACTTAAGCGTGATGGAGAGTGCGAGGTCTTGGGCGACAATCGCCCACAGTGATAACAATAACAAGCTCAACGGCGATAACTGCAAACCTGAACACGGCGCTTGCGACAATGACGAGTCGGATTCCAATAGCACCGCGAGTGGAAGTCCTCGGGACAAGTTCAAGGACGAGGAGCCAAGCGAGTCGCCCGCGCACCATGCACGCCGACCCATGAACGCTTTTCTCATTTTCTGCAAGAAGCACAGGCCCATCGTGCGGATGAAATATCCGACTCTTGAGAATAGGGGGGTGACGCGTATTTTAGGGGAATGGTGGTCACTTTTGGACTCTAAGGATAAAGATCCATACACGCAACTGGCCAAACAAGTGGGTCACTTTTATAGTCTAATATTTTACTCATTTTGAGGTTTTTATGATGTCTTTTGTTTCAGTATAAAGATGCGTTCTTTACCGCGAACCCTAATTTCAAGTGGTACAAACTACCCGCGCCCCCATTGCGCACATTACCATCGCGTCCAACGAAGAGCGAACCGCCTCGGGCTATTACTCCACCGACTGCTGTTACATCAGCAAGTCAGCAGCAACTTGCGCAATCTGAGTTGAAAGATACGAAGGCGGATTTTACGCCTGGTAAACTTGCGGATGAATCTCAATTGGGGGGTTTGTCCTCGCTTCTCGGGGGTAACTATATCAAAACTGAGCCTGAAAAAATCATTTCTTCTACTTCTACCTCGTCGCCAACTCTCACTGATAACAGCAGTGGTGAAACGCCACTTCGTAAGCCTATAAAGAAGGAAAACGTACATGAAAATGAGGAATACGATAAAAAAGTAAAAATTGAGATGGATGAAGACATTTCGCTCAATGGACGAAAGTCCTATAGAAAAGGCAAAGGGAATCGATACGCGGATATCATGGTTAATGGTAAGCTCATTAAGACCAAGCGCCATAGCACCGAAAAAACACAAAGTGCTAACAATAACAATAATAGCGTCACAGCCGAAGCGTCTGATAAGACAATTTTAAACCTGAACCATACGATTAAGCGACTGGAGGATCGTATCATTAAGAGCGAGTTGGACAACGGTCTGGACGGCGATGCGGAAGAAGCCAATGACAAAGAGCGTGCGCGCTTACGCACAACCTCTGAAATGTCCGAGTTATCAGACATGGGCGATTATACCAAAGCATTACCCTCATTCGACCTTGATGCGCGCATTACGCTATTACCCAATCTGTCCTACGACATGTACGTGGAGCGTAAGAAGGAAATGAAAAAGCGCAAGCCTCCCAAAAGCAAGCAAGCGAAACAGGCACGACAAGAGGCAAATTCTGTTAATTATTTAAACCGCAAGCGCCCTTTCGACAGTTGTAACGAAGTTACTTTAAGGTCAGGCACTGTGATGGAAAAGCAAATTGGGTCTAAGAAGAGGAAAAACAAACATAACATCACGCATTTGGAGAAGAACAGTTTGGTAAATAGTTATGATATTTCAGGCTTGGCTACTCTAGCCGAGATGGCTGCATGCAAGGAGAGAATTGATGGAAGTTTGAAGAATAATAATAATTATGCTTGAACCCTAGGTTTGATCAAGAAAAACGCGGATATGATGAGAAATTAGAGAAACTACGGTGCCTGGAAGAGTATAGTCAGTTTATATATTGTAGTAAAGTTACACGATTGACATATTTTAGAATATTTTCATATAATATTTGAAATTGAGTGTAGGTAGGACTATGAGATACGTTATTTACTCTATAAAGTAATATATTTAACTTAAATAGTCGGACCCAAGGGGTAAGATGCCCAAAGGAATGATATCTAAGAAAGAATAACATTGAGATTCTATTAATTGTTGCTAGCGTCATGCGAAGTATGATGCGGTACAAATATTTATTACGTTAGTTGTTTGTTACTCTTAGAATAGGTTAGAACATTAACTGCTAACAATTTTACAAGATGACTTTGTAGCAGCGAACGCTTTAAATTAATTTTATTTACTTGGAGTAGATGGAGTAGAGAAAGAGTTACCATATTATATTTATTGTAAAGTTTATCCATGTATAATCATACCAAATTCTATGCTAGTTGATTGTTAATTGCAATGTTTTGTTTATTCTTGTCATTGTATTGTGCAATGATTGAAGTTGGGTGTTAATGAGGGATCACAATCAGTGAATGTATTAAGATGTTGTGAATTTAGTGAGACTAGTAAGGAGCAAGAAAACGTTCTGTTAAATGGTATTGCAAACAGTGTGATGAGTCATAGTTAGTTAATTAAGAAAAGAAAGGACACTGAGTTAATGGAAGTGAAATGTATCTACGTTTAACTCTACTTTAGTCTATTCTTTTAGCTGTGTATGTATATTGAAAGTAACTCTATTTTTGTTATGCTTATTTAAATATTTTATTATTCAACTTATTATTGTAAAGTACTCGTATTTTATTGAAGTTGAACTTGTTTTTAGTTTATCCTATATTGATATTGTGTTGATAACATTATCCCGCACTTATCATCTTATAATGATTAATCTAATTAACAAATTAATCGTTTAAGTTTACACGTACATATACTTATTGTTAGGCAATATCCTCACCGTGAACTCCAAAGAAATGCCTCAGAAACTGACCAAGAATTAATACAAACATACAGTAGCCTTATTAGATCATTAGCGTTAGCTAGTAGACGATACAAAACAATTGAAAGGAAATCAAACTGATGACCAAATTCCATGCAATACAGCGCTGTTTGTAGTGAACACTGGAATTGATTACAAGCTTTGTAATGATATGTGAACATTTCAAGTGTGACTTATGACAAAGGATTGTGATAGATATATTTTTATATATACATCATGCAGGTTTTTTGTGATGAACCATACATACAAACTGTGCTCTAACTTATTAACTACATTGCTTACATTTCAATCTCTCCACCATCTTGTATTTTACTTAAATACAATATAAATTTATCTAAACTTATTGTTAGACTAATGTAACTTTTCCATTATACAAAGTTCTCTTTTCACAGCCTGAAGACATACATCAGTCTGCTGATTGTCATTCTCACAGAATTGTATACTTTTTGCAACTTTTTTCTCATCATTAATGTAGATTTTGAACAGGTTTGCGTTGATTTTATTGTTGCTGTCGAGTTTTTCCAATTTGATGAGCATACAGCGATTGTAACAATTCAAAGATGCGTCTGTGAGATCCATCAATGATTTGCTTAGGGAACTTGAATTGTAGTTTATGTCAGATTGGGTCTCATTTGCGCAGACTTCAGACAACACGCGAATACCAATGGTTTTAAAGACGCATAAGTTGTAACTTTGTGCACGTTGACATGGCTGTAAATGCTGTGTTTCCGTGTTACAGCGACTTGCTACTTGGCGGATGTCTTCTGGGATGTTCTCGGTGTGAAATTCACCGTCAGCCGTAATTATGCCTACTCTTTCCAGGATGCACTGATCCATACATGCTAAATGTGTGAGATTTTGGCTGTGGAATGAGGTAATCTTCAATTGTTCAAGGCATTGTTCACGTACCTCGTTGTAAAGCCTTATTTCCGCGAAGGTATCTTCAAGTTTTACCTAAAATTATATCCTAGTTTGAAACAAATGCAGAAATGTGTAAACTTGTCTGGTTTACTTGAGAAAACATAAGTAAAACTATGATTATTAGACTGACGTAAGTTTCTTGGTTGTAAGACATCTTCAAACAACAGCACAGCAACGGTAGGACGTAATGAAAGAAGCAGACTGAAGAAGTTGTAAGTACGAGTATTGTAGTAGTAAGTTCATTGCTCAATCAAATTCAATTCGACTAATAGTCCTTGATTCAGATTTGAATTGAGATGATGATTTCCTTTTTAATTTTTTCTCTTAGTAGCAACTCATTATCTTTGGATCTTATAGAGATACGTTTGCAAGTTTGGCCATGAATCTTGAAACACTTATTATTGTATTTTGAAGTATACATATTACAAAAACAAAGCAAGAACATTTTAAGTTGTTTAAGCTTGAACTTGTACTTAAGTACATACTTTATACTTAATATATAAAAACACATTTCTTTTCTTTTGCCTTCAGTGTTCTATCAATATTTCTATCAAAATGGCAATTTCTGTCGTTTTATTATCATTTTTTGTATTGTTAGTCAACGTTAGTTGTTTCGGTGAACAATTATCAATAGAAAACTATTTTAATTTTGCGGAAGCAGAAAAACCGTTCACAGTGTATTGGAATGTACCAACGTTTCAATGTAAAAGCAAACAAGTTTACTTTGAAAATCTTGCCAGAAAATACGACATTATTATGAACAACAGAGGGGCCTTTAAGGGTGAAAAAATAACGATCATGTATGATCCTGGTAGCTTTCCAGCTATTCTGAAAAAGCCCGGAAGCGATGAAGTTACTATTCGCAATGGCGGTGTACCTCAGAAAGGCAACTTAACCAAGCATCTTGAGGCGTTCCAAACGGTAATCGACAGCGATCTTCCCGACCCGGAATATGACGGAATGGCTGTGATTGATTTCGAATCATGGCGGCCGATTTACCGTCAGAATTGGGCAGCTCTGCAGCCGTACAAAGACCTATCTGTCAAAATTGAACGAGAGTTGCATCCTTCTTGGCCCATAAACCGCATCAAACAAGAGGCTGAGCGCAGATTTGAAAAAGCAGGCAGAAAGTATGTTGAGCAGACGATTCAGATGGCAATTGCTCTACGACCACAGGCTACTTGGGGATACTACGCGTATCCTTACTGTTTTAACCTGAACGCACCCGATTATGCGCCTGATTGCAGTGACGAGGTGCGAGCTGAAAATGACAAATTGGCGTGGATGTTTGAAGCTTCAGACAGTCTTCATCCGTCTATTTACATTCCTGAATCATTGACCCGAACGCAGAGAAAACAGTTTGTTGAAGGGCGGCTTAACGAAGCTGTGCGTGTCAAAGAAACTCTGAACTCCAAGGAGCTAAAACAGATTTATCCTTACTTTTGGTACGCGTACAGGGATACAAAGAAGTTTCTTAATAAAGAAGATCTTGTGATGGCGTTGAGAAAGTTTAGGTCTTATGGCACGGATGGTATGATTATCTGGGGAAGCAGTAATGATGTGAATTCTAAAGAAAAGTGCCAAGCACTGTATAATTATGTTGATAATGTCCTAGGACCTGAATTACGTAAACATAATTACTTATTAAATATATTTTAAATTAAATTGTTTGTTTTGTTTATCAGTAGTTGTTGCGGTATATTTCAAAGAAATTGATTATTGTTTTAAAAAGTTAATATAACAATTGAACTTATCTCAAAAACAATCTGCGAATAAATATTACAAATTACCTGAATGAATACAATAACAAGACACATATAAATATTTAAAAACTATTATCATTGGCAATGACTAACAATTAGCGAACATCCACGTACGTGCAAGTTATTTTCATTTGCAATTAGTTTTTTTTCGGTGTTGGAAGTTGTTTCCGCGCCAAGTGCGACACAACTTCCGAAGTGGTAATTAAGAGCACTTGACCCAATTATTCTCCTACATTCATAACAACTGGAACTGGAACCACTAAATATTTTTAGTAAAGTAAATACTTTACTCTTGTATTGCTGATCTTAAAGTGACGACTTACTGAAGATCAACGTGTATTTGTGTAAAATTTCTCCATTGAAATGCAATAGAAAAAGTATGATAGTTATTATCAGTTAAACAATTCCACCTGCATAAATATGTAAGTACATCCGCTATTCTCTCCTTGTCAGCGAATTGTATATAAGTGTAAGTAAAATGCGTGCTTAAATAGTTGCTCATTGTGCATTGATTACTTACAGACGCATAGCGATTACTAACCGAAGAAACCTTGTCAAGATGTTGCTCTTTGCCGTCTTGTTATCTTATATTTTAATTAACTTCGGAAATTTACGTTCAGTGTCAATGTCAGTGTCTGAACAAAGGTAAAACTTAGTGACTAATGTAAATCAACAAATAAACAATCAAAACTTTCAGAATTATTAATGTTCCCAAAGTGGATAAAACTTTTAAGATATATTGGAATGCGCCGACATTTCAGTGCAAAGGAAAGAAAATCTTCTTTGAAGATCTTTGCGCAAAGTACGGTATTCTTATGAATACGAACGGGTCATTCAAAGGCGATCAAATGACAATTATGTATGATCCTGGAAGTTTCCCAGCCATTTTTGAAATTGACGATGACGATGATGTTTTCTTACGAAATGGCGGCGTGCCCCAAGCGGGAAACTTAAGCGAACATCTTGAATTGTTTAGAAAAGCTGTCAATGCTGATTTCCCTAACGTAGATTACAATGGTTTGGCTGTAATTGACTTTGAAACATGGCGACCAATCTATCGCCAGAATTGGGCATCTTTGTTACCTTACAAGCAACTCTCAGTTGATATTGAACAAGAGTTACATCCGGATTGGTCTCTAGATCAAGTAAAACGTGAGGCTGAACGCAGATTTGAAAAAACAGGCCGGAAGTATGTGGAAGAAACAATTTTAATGGCAAAAACGATGCGACCGAATGCTACGTGGGGGTATTATGCGTACCCTTATTGTTATAACATGCAGTCACCAGATTTTGTTCCGCATTGCAGTAAGGCAGTCATGGCTGACAACGATAGGTAATTTTTAAGAGCATTATTTGTATTATTCCTTGTAATGCCTTGTTTGTGAACAGATTACAGTGGATGTTTGAGGCTTCGGATAGTCTTCATCCGTCTGTGTATCTTCCGGAAGCGTTAACTTTTGATCAGAGAAACCAACTTATAGACGGCAGAGTTTACGAAGCTGTGCGTGTCAAAGGAGGGTTGACCTCAAAACCCTTAAAGAAAATATATCCATACTTCTGGTATGTTTATCGTGATACGAAAAACTTTTTGCAGGAACAAGATGTTTTAATGGCGTTGCGCGTGTTTAAATCTTATGCCGCGGATGGAATGATTATTTGGGGAAGTAGTAATGATGTTAATACGAAAACAAAATGTGAAGCACTCTATAATTATATTGATTCTGTATTAGGGCCTGCTTTACTTAAAGTAAATTCGTTTTAAAGTTGTAGAATAATACAACATTACAGCGTAACTTTTAAAACTTTTAAACTCTATGTATGTAGATTAGTGGTGCCTCACATAGGTTCTTGAAAATGATAAATTTTAAAAGTTTAATAACTGCCTTTACAATCAGTGCAAGTTTATGGTTTAGCCACTTATTTTGTGTAAAATTTAATTTAAACTATGTATGTTGTACTAGGTAGGTCATCTATAGGTAGTTATATGTGGTACTAGACAAACTTATAACCTAACATTTTGTGTTTACTTGCGGGAATATAATTTATTAAGATTAAATATAAAACTAGTAAAAATGTCGTCAGAATCAACATTTTCTACATTTATGACAGTGCTTAGTTATTCAGTTTTCATTCTAGTTGCGCCCATATCAACATTTTTCATTTCAAAAGTGTTTATTTTCCAAGGTGTGTTTTTTACTATAAGCTATTATCACATGACTTAAAAATCATCTTTCAGGTATTTTGAATACTGATAGTGTAGCAACAAATGTCTGGTCAGCAGTTGCGGCAGTGATTGTACTTCACATAGCACTAGGAATGTATATTTACAAAGCCTATGGTGATCCAACCAAGGGCAA
>NBZA01000206.1:37184-54453 GCA_003054995.1 Aleochara bilineata
GCCGTATCTTGAAACAGGAGTGGGACGACTGTGATTACATATTTTTAATCAATCCGGAGATCAAGATTAAAGACGGGAAACCGACGTACATCGACGAAAAGAACTGGGAGCAGGCATGGAATGAGGATATGCAGTTAATGTCCGCGTACTTGGACTTCAAGGAAAAATCCTTGCTGGAAGCCAAAGCATATGACATTGACCATCCGGAATTGCGTCAGTTGATGGCTGATTACGTGAATCAGATTTTAAGATTGCGCCCGCCGGACGTGCGTGGCTTTACATTCGATTTCTTCGGCTCATTTGTGTCCACACATTTGCCCCGGAATGAATACTTCGAATAAAAAGTAAACTTTTTCTATATTAAAATGATGTGCTTTGGTTTCAAGTATGCACGTTCATAATATTCAAAAATATAAATAATAAATAATAACAGACGCAGAAAAGAATCGATAAATTACGGACAATTTTCTCGAAGCGATGTTCCTTGATATTTTCTAGTACGATAATACCGGTCGCCAGTCCGATTACTCCTCCGGCAACGTGCGCCACCAAACTCACCGGGCTGATCCGGGTTGCAGTTATGAAAATCTCCCAGGCTATGAAGATTATTAGTGGAATGAGTGAAAGCATGGGGCAGGCTTGCTCCGAAAAGTTCTAGAACAAAAAAATTCAGAACCAACGGTAACAAAAAGTTCCTAGCAACTTACAAGGAAAATATCCGAAAGCCAGGAGCATATCAATGCATAAGCGCCAGCACTCGCACCGATTAAACTCGCCGAATATTCGAAAACAGCAGATGCTAGACTGCCGGCAACCACGCCTGAAAAAAATATCAAGGCGACACGGTATCCATGCACCATTTCCAAGATAACGCCGAATATTATTTGAAAAATGGAGTTTCCAACCAGATGAATCGTACTATAACAGAACGTAGATAAGTGGGTTTAAAGTGAAAAATAAGGGATACACACTCATAGTGTAAGAGGGAATATGTATAATATCTCCAGACTTGTTCCTTAATGGCAGGATCAAAGCGCATATGATGTTGCAGGCTATACTTTCTGTCCAACCCGAAGATAATACATTGAATGACAATAATACTGAAAATAATACATGGTGGAGGACACCACTTAACGTTATCCCAGTAAGTTTTTGCTCGGCGACGCATTGTCGTGATTGGAGGCATATGAAAAAACCTCTGGAAAAATGTCCGCGACTCAACCTTTTTATACAACTCAATAAACTCTTCAAATGAAATCACCCCATCTTCGTTCGTATCACCCCTGTCGAACAAACTTTCAACTATTTGTCGCCGCACTACAGGATTTTGCAGCTCATTTTCAATTGTATGAGCGAGTTCTTCAGGCTCGACAAACCCATCGCCGTTCGCATCAATCTAAAATAAATCATACACGCATGTAAGTTACACAAAGTCAGCGTTTAAAAATTCTGGGAAAGTAAATTGACTTACTGTATCAAAAATGTTTCGCAGGTCTTCTCGTGGCACAGGTGTATACGCGCTGGTTTGCGAATTCATACGCTGCACATTCATCTCCATTCTTAAATTAAGTTTGCTCATCTTTCCTCAATGAACAGCTATGTTTTATACAATTCACAAATAATAACTGCCAGCTTTAACTCCATCTTCGAATGATTCATTTACGTGAAATCCACGGGACAATACCGGCAGGTATATGTCTCCTATTAAGTTATAGATTTATTGACTTAAACATGTGAGATAAGATTAAGCGAGATTTTTCAATTTAGTTCGATTTTGCCGCAAAGCGCGAATATTCCTGAGCTTATCACATGCGTGCCGCGCTCAAGTCAAGTGTGATGCGACTGACTGTGAAGCGGAACCCATGGAATTGAGAATGTAATGTAAATAAATTGCTTTCATAGGCTTTGGCCATTCTAGTACGTATAGCATATAGTTGAACAACATTTTTAAACAGCGATTCTACACGAAGAGCCGCGGCTGCGACCGAAATAAAACACTTAAATTTATTCTCAAGTTTACTCAAGTTCAGTAGCTGCAACAATTCATGTGTATGATGCATTAACACGTGCGATCTGTTCTAAAACGTTGTAGTGAGTGCACTGTTACGTGATATTTCTGTTATAAACATAGTTTAATGTATGTATGATTGTTGTTTACTGAACCTAAGCGCAGTATCTATTGTTCGATAACAATAGCAATACTTTTATTTATTAATAACCTTGTATTCATTGATAAATGCTACCTTGATCTACTATTAGCTTATTTGCGACTGTTGTTTAACAGATTTTGATGATTCATGCATAATTTCTGTGTATTTTTAACATTAGAAGTATTGAGATCTTTAACCAGGATGCGGACCTAAAATAGTTTTAACATTACACATAAGGTTTTTCAAAATTTCATTATTACAAACTTTATTATCAATCTTCTATGAAGAGGCAGAATTAACTTTGTAGGTACGCAAATCAGCAAAATGTCGATTGTTTCCAGAATGTACAACTTGCAAAACTGAACGATTTAATAAATGAGAATTACGCAGAAGCTCAGCTACAAAATCTACGAATTGTAAATGCGTGTGAAGTCATTGACAAAGCCGGAACAGAAGTCCGCAAAACTTACGACGAATGTAAGTTGATATGTCTTGTGATGTTGACGAAAAGTATCGAAGCGAAACAGAAGCTGATAAATGCGCGTGATGTAGGGCTACGTTTGAATGGCACTCAACAAAAGTTAACAAATCTACGCGCAGAGTTGGTAAAATTTTATAAGGATAAAAACTAACTACACCAAACAAACATTAAACATATTTTATTGATTGTAAATCATACAAAAGTAACTTATATGAAAACGTCTACCCTCCTTTTTTTCGCTGTTCCGCTTCCTTTGCGCGTTTGATTTGTAGATCTCGTTGAGTTTTTAACACTTTCTCGAATACTGCGTTGTCCTCGTCATTCACTTCTAAGGAAAGACATAAAATTGTACAGTTAAGTAAATATTTGCTAAATTTGTTGAGTTTACGTACCTTTCGAGTCAATTTCTTCGCCTTCTGAGTCAGTACTGCTTTCATCATCTTGATGATGTCGCAAGTATATGTCTGCTAACTCGCGCCCTGCTGACATTTCACTGACCAAAATATCTTTTGATGGTTTTGTATCTTCCGCCTTAACTTCTTGTTTCTTTTGTTCATTTTCAGCTCGTTTCTTCTCCCATTCCACCTTATACTCCCTATAAAATTCAATTATATCACATTAAAGTTAACAACAATCTAACAAGCCTTACTTTTCGTATTCCTCTCTAGATTTTTCAATTAATCCGTACAATTCTTCTAAGCCCTGTCCAGTTGCAGCAGACACCCCACAAACCTTCAAATTCTTATAAAATTCGTCTAAGGCCAAGGCCATTGATCTAGTCAGGTTACTGATATAACTATCGTCTTGTGACTCGAGCGCTTCCTGAAAAACTTCAAAGTCTTTCATCCAGTCCAGAGCATAACCATGCTCAACAATATCAATTTTATTCATAACAACTATAAACGGCAAACGCGTTTTGTATAAAATTGAACAAGCATACAGCATGTTAGACATGAATGTAACAGGGGACGTGCTTCGCACTGAATCAAGAACGTATAGAATCACAGTAGGGAAGCTGGACGCCAGGGTTTCAGTGATAATGGAACCTGAGACACTCCAGGTAAACACTTCAATCTGCCCAGGAGTGTCCAGCACACAGATTTCTTGATTCGACTCTTCAATATACTTAATCACGTCGGGAAATTTCGTTGAGAATAGATTGAGAGACGTAACAATTGCTCCATTAGGGCCCAACTTGTACTGTTTCATAACTTCTTTGTATTTTACTGTATCTCTAATATCTGAAAACTTCCAATTAGTAAATGTTTACATTACGTCCAAACAATTTTAAGTACCTATATTCGCAAAGTATGGCAAGTGAAGACAAGCAGGATCCAAGTTTATTCCGTATTGTTTATTATTGTAACTTAACATTTTTGTTACTAAGGTAGTTTTACCAGAACCGGCCATGCCCAATACGATGGCGCAGATTGGTTTTTTCCTTGCGGACGTATCACCCTCCATATTAAAACTTTTTTAGATTAGTTTTTAAAGAAAATAACAACTTTTACAGCATCTTCGGAACACTTGCGTGCAACAATTAGGTTAAAGTTTTGTTAGTTTGTAAAAGTTGGCGCTGGTGTCATTCCACTTGTTTCGTGTACAGCTGACGAATATTGTGATGTTTACTTGTTGTTTTTAAGCCATATTTATTGTTATTAGTTTAAATTTTAAATTATAAACAATGAACGCGTTAGGTTTAAGTATGATAATGAAAATGGGTTGTATATGTAGTCGTGAAACAGTGAAAGTGAATGGTGTTCAATATACAGTATTAGAAAGACTAGGTGATGGGTGAGTACATATCTTTTATCTATGAGTCTATGAAGTTTTTTGTTGTATTCTGAGATAAAAATGTATTCATACTTATTTTGTATTTGCTACAGAGGCTTTAGTACAGTAGACTTAGTCAAAAGTAAAGGAGGCAGCAAAACATATGCTTTGAAGCGAATGACTTGTCACAGTATTGAAGACCAAAGACGCGTCCAGAAAGAAATTGACTACATGAAACGAATCCGTCATGAAGGCATTATGGAACTTATAGAATTTGCCTTTAATGGTATTTACTATAACTTAATACTTAACCATTGACATTTGAAAAATCTTAAAACTTATAGGATCCGCAGACATTGTTGTTAACACTACTTCAGAAGCGTTATTAGTCCTGCCTTACTATCCTAAAGGCACCCTCTTTGACTACTTAAACTCGCGTTCTATTAAAAAACATCACCTGGACCTGAGCGAAGTCTTCAGGATATTTACGTCCATTTCTAATGCGGTGAAATATCTGCATGAAATGCAACCGGAGCCACTGGCTCACAGAGACTTGAAGACTGCGAACGTGTGTTTTACGGAAAACTTTACGCCGGTTCTCATTGACATGGGGTCCATGTCAGAGGCGCGCGTGCAAGTTTGCGGCTCGCAGGATGCGCAAAAACTGCAAGACGAAGCGGCGGAATATTGTTCGGCTCCTTATCGAGCGCCTGAGTTGTTCAACGTAGAAAGCTACTGCGTTATTGATGAACGAACTGATATTTGGAGCTTGGGATGCATTTTGTATGCTTTATGCTATTTTGTATCTCCTTTCGACCTAGTCTATATGCGTGGTGATTCTGTCGCGTTGGCCGTTCTTTCTGGAGGTGTGCATTTTCCTGAAGATGGTGTTTTTCCAGGGGATGTACACGACTTAATCATGTATATGCTAAATACAAATGCAGGCGAGCGGCCATTTATTCAGAATGTTATCGAAAAAACACAGATTGTAATGAATGCCGTCAGTAATGTTGCGTAAGCCTGTATAAAAGTACAAGAAACTAATATTATTAAACTTACGTGATGGAAAATCTAGTACATATAATTTATAAGGTGCAGTGCTTTTTGCATATTATGCATGTAATATATCTAAATAAACTATTGGAATAATTTATATATAATAAGAATTATACATACTTTGAGAGAAAACGATGGTGAAATGGCCATACAAGTAGAATCACTTGTATTTATATGATGGTAGGTCAGACAGTCATTGTATTTTGCATTAGGATAAAGGACTTTGAAAATTGGCATCACTTATAACATAGATTGTAAGACAGAATTTAGGATTCCTAGTACATCGACTGCCACTTTTGATTGGTTTTTAGTGTAGGGAGTCAAGCAGATGAAGCAACTAAAAGTTCTGATACTATTTATATATAATATGTGTAAAGTATTGTAAGTATTAAATTATCACTTCTTGAATTATTTCAAGTAATATATAAAAACATGACGCACAGTATAAATTAACAAAAACTAATTTTTATTTTTAACACTAACAGATTTCATGACTGCCGAAGGATGGGTACCCACTCTTGGACGGTATTTACGTTCTCGCTTTCGTTTCTGCGTGCCTGTACCGCGTTGCTGGTGGTGCTGAGGTTGTCTTTGACTTTGGTCTTGCGCGTGATAATTGAACACTTTCGGATGTAAATCTCTTCCCGCATCGTTCGAGTGCTTGACCAGCGAGTAATCTGGGTTTTCGTGTCCTTGCTCAGGGGTCGCCTGAAGATATTGCACATCGGGACCAGCGGCTGAAGGTGGACCGTATGATGCGTGTGCACCTTGACCCTGGTTTTGTTCGTATTGAACGTATTGCTGCGGGTAATACTCTTCCTGAGATTCTTGGTGAGTTTGTGCATGACTTTGAGGATGCGATTGTTCTTGATTTTGATTTGGGTCATTTGTATAGGCAATTTGAATGTATTTCTGGGCATCATATTGGGCCTCTGAGGGTTGTTGGTATTGGACTGCCTGTTGGGAAGGTTGTTGATACTCCTGATGGTGGTACATGTGAGATGGAGGTTGAGAATAGTAGTATTGGGGTTGAGCTTGCGGTTGCTGATGTTCGTATTGTGGCTGGGCTTCTTCAGCTGAGACTGGTACTTGTACTGGTTGTTCATAATGTTGCGCTGGTGCTTGCGCTTGTGGGTACGTGTGTTCTTGTACTTCGACTTTACTAAAAGTATTATCAGGTATTGTAATCTTAAACTTTTGTGGTCTTCGTCTTTCAGGCATCTCGTAATTCACGTTTGTGTATTTATTTTTATGGAATATCACTTTTGTATGTGCGTCATCCGGGTAATTTTCATTTGTGGGTAAGCTATGATCACCTGAGGGGTCTTCCTGTTGATAATAAACTTGCTGTTGCTGATCTGGGGCTTGAACATGATGTTGTGCCTGATGTGTATGTTTCTGAACATATCCAGAGAGCAAACCCTGCAAATCCACGTTATTCAAATTTGCATATGGGTGTCCTGAAGGAATATTGGGATGCAACGCATTTCCATTGCCCAGTTGGTTTGTGTACACTCTTAAGATAATAACTGGGACCATGGGGCCATGATGAGGTGGCGCTTGTGAGGACAAAGTACTCAGATGTCCACTGCTATCTAAGGAACTAAACAATGTTGCTCCCTTTTGATAATATTGCTGAAGATTTGGCTGAGGGTGATATTTATTCGGAACGTACACTGGTTGCGTGCTTCCAAGGTCATACTGCACTGACTTTTGTATTTGGAACTCTTCTCTGCCATGCGATTGATATCCATGACCACTTCCTCCTTGATGATGGTTTTGAGATTGAAGGGGAGGGCTGAACACTTCAGCGGGAATCTGTTTCACTGGACCTTTGTATGGGGGAATATCTGCTTGCGAATATTTATAAACTTGGTACCTGGGAGGTTTCGGTTTCACGTTGAAGAAGTTTTCATAGCCACCGCTATTGCTCTGATAACCGTAACCCAATGCGGACTCGATGGTCCTCTTCCGGCCTTTACCACTCTTGGTCGAGTTGTCATTCGGGTCTACAATTTCAATAGCAATGATGGCTTTTTGAGCTTGTTTTTCTTTAATCGTAGGTTTGTGTGTTGAAAGTTTGAAGGAGGCATCTTCAAGTACAGAAGTTGAATTAGGTCTTGAAGAAATAACTTTCTTTGTACGTTTGCTGCTTGCGTGGATGTGGACTACGCATAGTACCAGTACAAGAAGCTGCAAGTGAACGAAAAATAAGTGGTTACATCATGGTGATAGTCGATTGTTTGTTCATTTAACGCTTAATTAAATTGAAACGTAGATGAATGAAATTATTGGCTTAATTAACAATGTAAATGGCAATCACGCGTTGGCATCATACTTTCTCTAATGGTGATTGATAATTATTAATGTGGGAATGTACTTTTTGTTTTGGATTTAGTTTTAAGTGCTTTTTAAACGAAGAAAGGACTGAAGAAGACACACATTCTTTGTTGAGTAACTTTTTTATGCACGTCGTTAACTCAAGTTGCGAACTAATTTCTTACATAAGTGCTCATTTGTATCATAAAGTCTTTCTTCTTCTTACAAATTGCCAACTTTTTGTTTGGGTTTGCGACTTAATTTACTAGCAATTAAATTCACTGGCAAAAGTTTTGCCATAACAGGATGCGACTGATCGATCATCTACCACCTGTTGTTGTGTATTTGCTTTCACCAATCGCAGAATTGTGTCTGCGATCAACAGATTCGCAAACTTGTAACGATTTGTGCCATTCATTATTTATGAGATGAATATGTTACTTTCTTACAATTTCTTAATCCACATTTAGATGTGTGTGCACGTATGTCTTCTTTTGACCTGGAATCTTGCCTTTCACTTTTTCCGCGTTTTTCTCTTTTCTTATGATATCTTCAGATTCATCTGCGCATATTTGGAATTTCAATTGCTTCATCCGCGCACTTTTACTTACTGACTTTATGCAATGGCTAAATAAATGCGCGCATTTAAATCAGTTACACATTTATGGGTTGCAACTAATTTAATTACGTGAATGTTTGTGATATGCTAATTTAAATGAATTAGCTGCCAACCAACATTTCTAACTACCTACCTATCTTGTACTTTATGATGTGAAATCTTCACATGTAATGTAATAATTGCTGTTTATCTTTAGTTTAAATTTAATTAAAATAAACTTAAGTAATAATATTGTATTATTACAAAAGTAACAACGTCTTGCAAGGAAAAGCATTAAAATAACCATAAATCTAACTATGTATAAACAAATCGGAAGAAAAGTAACTTTACCTGACCGTAAACCATATGACATTCTGGTTTCTCAACTTATTATTTTTTCTTTTCAAACTTCTTCAATCTCTTAATAAATACATACATACTTATGAATTGCAAATTAATGGTAAGTGAGGAAAGCTTAGACTCGTAAATATTTTATTTTTTGTGTGATACAATTGTTAATAATAAATCATTAGCAAAAAAGTATAAACCGCGAGCGAAGAAAGTAGATAATCTAACAGACGATGAATAAATAGCATGGACGTGCCGTGGCGTATGGTTTGGTCTTGTATTGTATTGTTATTGTTCATTTATTATTAATCAGTGCAAGCAGTACTCATCCAAATGTCGTACTACAGTTTCTGGGTTTTGTTCGAAATCATCCAGATGGCTGTTTGCTTTCTTTTATTTGAATTTCTTGTATGTACTTTCGTTGATGATGCAAGAAGAACCCACATGTGTGTTCCGATGCAAAGCACTTTGAACTTCTTCATCAATAAGAGCAGTGTCTGCTACGTGAGTGTGCGCCAGAAGTTGCAGTACTTTCACCTTCATACGTTACATTACTTTGCGTTTGTTTTCATGTTTTCTTCTCGGCTTCTTCGTCTCGAGGCGGAAATTGGCTACCCACAAACAAGACGACAAATGCATACACGATTTGCACCGGAGTTTTGCAATTTTACAATGCTAGCAATAAATTATTGCTAATCATAAATGGGTAGTTCCTGACTTGAGAAATTAACATCGCAGAAGTCACACAAATCGTACCAGAAAATGTGTGATTTACTGCGTAGATAAAGTTTTCACACGGATTGTAATCTAACGATGATGCTGTCACATTGTATAACATATCAAGATGCTTATTAACTTTTGTTATATAAGATTCGTCAACATTTCTCAAGATTTTCTTTCCAGATTTGTAGATTAAAGAAAATCTTATACGAAACCTTTGATAAATTGTTAGTTTTGTCTTAAAAGTGTGTTGTTCTAAGTATTACTTACCCATAATGCGAGTCTCATCCGATTGTTAGCAACAAACACCATCTTCACGAAATATCTTCGCGCACACTGAGACCGCGAAATACGCGCGCGAGCACTTTATACCACTGGCCATTCATTCCTCAACTCCAAACGTGATGATCCATCAGCACACTCTCCACACCGTCAAGATGCCAAAGAAGAGAAAGATGATACAAATACGAGTACAAGTGCGATACTATAGTTGAGATTATATCAGTCAACCAAACAAACAATTAAACCAAACAAAGAGAAGCCTTTCATCTCCAGAAGCTTGAAAAAGTGACGAGTAGTTTTATTCTGTTGGCGTGTATTATCGAATCTATCACTTGTACAGATGGATTGATTGCCAGTTCGTGAGAAGAACTTCGAGAAATTCGAATGTAAAAGTAGCCAAACTCTTGCTTTTTATATATATTTAATAGGTAATTGTAGAAATAAACTATTACAATAAAAGTATAAATGCATTGTCCATGCACAGCCTTGAAACATTAGATTATGGCAATGTAGGTCCTAATTAAATTAATTTAAAGTATACACCCTGCTTGATATAACAATCCTACTGCTTCTACCATACATAATTGTACTTGTCCTAAAGTCTTAAATAGTTGTCTTGTATCACATTTTGTCTGTTTATCTTAGAAATACGTTTTAATAATTTATATTAATCAATTCCCTATAGAATTATTGCTAATTAATTAATTAATAAGTTAATGTATTAGCGTTGAGCCGTAAGTTTCCACCGCAAGAGTACATACGCCATCATCCTGAGGAAAAACAGGATGATCACAAGGCAGATAATATCGTTCCAGAACTGGTCGGGTTTCATGTCGATATCCTGCAGGAACTTCTTGGGGTACTTGTAATGGCAGTATTTATCCTCGGGGCAGTCCAAAGTTCCTCGGTTCAGACCATAGATTGCGCCAACAATTCCTTCCAGGCCGTATCGCAGGTAAGAGATGTAACTACCCCAGAAGAGGTATGGTGGTAGGTCCTTAAGGGCAACTCCAAAGCCAGCGAACATCATCATTGGTACTGAAAGCGTGGGGCCCAAAAATGTTCCATTCTGAGAGAACAACATTGTGAGATGTGAGAAAAAAAAGGGTACAAAAAACTTACAACAACGTCAAAGACAGCGCCAATCATCAATCCAAAACTTTGAGCAACGAACACGACTAACACGCTTATAGCCGAGAACATTCCAAAACGTTCCCAACTTGGAGGTTGTGCAGTCATCGTGTAAATTAGTACTGAGAATATAAGACAGCAAAATATCTAAAACACATAAGAATAACATTACACCAATTGTCATTGAATTGATCTGCAAAACTTACAGATAAAGGTGTGTCTACGATATTCACCGACAAGTAGTACATTTTCAAAGAATACCATCGGTTGAAGTGTTCTTTCGTCAGGACATTCATTTCACTAGGGACTAAAATTCCACAAATACAGAGTTAGTTGGTTTTTCATACATTTCAAGCCAATAACTTACATGTTAATATGGTCAACATCATAGTAGACATCATGTGGTGCATCAGGATGGAGAACAGCAAGTTATAGTTGTCCAGAACTTTAGAGCCATCGATACCTGCCTGCCAGTATAGGGTACCCAACATAATACCAGTCAAGATATTGACCATTATCCTTGTATAAGTTAAGGTCTACAAAAGTAAGCAAATGTCATACACCATAGCCAAAAGTTTCAATTATTGGTTTACTTACAGA
Source organism: Aleochara bilineata (assembly GCA_003054995.1). Lineage (NCBI taxonomy): Eukaryota > Metazoa > Arthropoda > Insecta > Coleoptera > Staphylinidae > Aleochara > Aleochara bilineata. The sequence continues at coordinate 48,643 of NBZA01000206.1, forward strand.
ATCACGTTTGGCTTTGAGAAACCCACGCCCTAGAAGAATTTTCAACTGATGCATGGCTGACGTCGCATGAAGGGATTCACCTTCTGCTTTCTTCAAAGGTCCATATTTTTCCTTAAGCGTTTTTATGCTTGGCAATTGTTCGTAATGCTTCATCCATCTTAGTGTCTTTCCATTATCGGTGCCTTTAACCATGCAATCAATTTTGTCATTGCCGTATTCGCCACACGCCAATTCGATAACATAATCAGCAGGATTATGGTACATTGGACAAGGGAATCCAATCTCGTCAAAGAAAGGCACCATCATTCTAGTGCTACCCTGATACACACATCGCCCTGCGGCCAGGACATAAACTTGGTCGAAGATTTGGAATAGAGAGGCAGAAGGTTGGTGGATTGTGCAGACAATGGTTCGTCCTTGACGGGCAAGCACTTGCAAAAGCTTAACGCACTGTCTACAAGATGAACTGTCCAAGCCCGTTGTTGGTTCATCCAAGAACATCACCAACGGGTTATTAACCAATTCTAAGGCAATGGAAAGACGTTTCTTTTGACCTCCTGAGAGACGATCAGCTCGGGTATGTCTCGCTTTGAAAAGTCCAAGAGTTATTAGAATTTCCTGAATCTGTTAAAACAAAAAATGTCCAATCAATAAAGATGTCAGAGATGGGACTTCCGCAAGGTCTAAAGGCGACCTTTATTCGCTTTTTTTTATTACGAGCAACATTATGTCGGATTTGTATCAAAGCAGCAAAAAAGAAGAGAACAAGGTGAACGAGTGCTCATTAAAACGTAATATAATGTAATGTGCTTTGCCAAGTAAGGCTCTTACTCAATAGCACTTACAATGTCTTCCTTTTCAGTCCTTTGGACATCTGCGCCCAGCTTCAAGTCGGCTGCAACGACCATGTTCTCGAATACGGTGAGCAATGGCTGGAGGCGATCGTCTTGCGTAATGTAGCAGGACAGCTTTCGGAAGGTGTTCAAGTCTCTGGGTGACCCATTTATAAGGAACTTGCCTTCAGTGCCAGTGATCGAGTACCCACTCAGGGCGTTCAAGAGCGTGCTTTTGCCGGCACCCGAAGGCCCCATGATGGCAATCAGTTGTCCGGGGGGCAGTCGGCCATTGATTTTATGTAAGATTTCTTTTGTTTCTATAAAGACAGAATGATCAGCATTAAATTCGTATTTTTTTAGTTGGAGAGTAAAGTACAACTGATTAGAAGCAACATTTCATAAAAACAACATGTGGGTGATGATCAAACAAGCTGCAACGCGCTGATAAGGAAAGTAAGAAAACGTTCATCATGAATCATCGATCATCTATCATAAGCGCAATCGTTTCGAAAGCCGGCATTAGTTATTAGCATTTGTTGCAAAATCAGCTGAACTCGAGCTCGAGTGCTTTTCGTTACTTAATGGCTGGTCTAATTTTATTTCGTTGCTAATGAGCTGAGTGCATACTTTTCTTGCTTTTATTTGCACGAGGACCAAAGTACATGTACTCATGATAAAATATTTAAACGCATACATATCTTTGAAACGCGCCAATTTGTACAAAAGAATCGATATTTATCATTGGTTTTCTGTGGCAATCTTTGAATGTGGGTCGTTATTACGTGGAATTTCTAAAATTTCCACAAACTAATAGTAATCAATGAAGTAATAATTACATTGCTTTAGAATGTATGATGCAAATGCATAAATATTGTAGCTACACAACATTTTCACCTATAAATTGACCGACATTTTTACAGACTTTCATTCAACGGAGGTTGTTTTCGAAAAATATTTGCATAGCTACTATGAATATAAACTTTACACAAAGTAAAGATTACAATATTTAAATAATGGCGCACAAAGCACAATACGCCACACAAACGTGACAATTATGCATCAAGGAGAAATGAGACTTTATGGAAAGAGAAATGACAGAACAACAATCAGTAATCTTTCAACCTTCAGCTCAGCTCAGGTGAGGTGAGAAAACAAGTATTTCAAGATGTTTCGCCTGACAGTGTCAATTTTTTCACTTGCAAAATATAATTAACATTCTACGCAAGTGACGCAACAAATGCCAAAAATATTTATCGATCACGGTATTTAAGTACATACTTAAATAAGTATCTATTGCAAAACCACTGAACTTCCAACGATTGATAAGGAGGCGTAATAATAAAGGTCAGTTGTTATCGTAAATTCTTTGTTGTCGCGTTTGCGTATTGCATCTTATCTTAAGATAATCATCTTCAAAATACATAATAGAATAGAATGGATTTGTGATAATGAATCTTCGTAATACGAGTGTACAAATAATATTATACTTATCATTTACTGGAGTATTTTTAGTACATATTTAAAACTTTACATAAAAAAAATGTAAATTGTGCTTGAAAAGCCTTGAATAATTGTTTAATTAGTTTTGCTGTTGAGACATTGAGACAGAAATGAAGAATTCAGATAGAAGATTTCAACTTCAAACAAGCAGAGTAAGAACAAAAGCACTCCAGCGGCAGCAAGTAAACAAGCGCAAATATCACAACTCCAACTGATGACTGATAATGAACTATATAATGTTTATTAATAATAAGATGCCAGCTGAACTATTATAGTAATTAATATTCAACGCTCGTGTCATAGTTCGCCAACTATTCGTCAACAAGGAAATGTTAAAATACATAGTAACTTTCAGTGTGTTGTTTGTGTTCAGCGACGCATTCAACTCACCTTTCTTGAAAATCCCCTTGGTGGCTGTGAAGCAAACATCCTCGAACTGAATATCAATGGGATCATCTTTGGGCAGCATGCTGAACTTGGTGGGCTCATCGCGCTCAACGGCAGAGACCTCGGACACCGTGTTCGAGGACCGCTTCCCGGTGTAATCCGTGTGCGGACTGCGCATCAACGGCACTTCTTCACTCTTGCGACTCGCGTTCGTTGCTTCCGAAATCACCACTTCCATCTTGTGTCAGGTGAGTTCAAGTCACGTCCGACGAAGAAATAACCCACGCGCGCTGCGGCGGTTTTAATTTATACGCGGAGGATGCTGGTGTCGGCGCGGATTCGCGTGCAATGATGACTCTCGCGGCCGCCACCGCCGATGGACTCGATGCGCCGCGGCGAGTCCGACTAAAGTCCACTCGCGAAGGCGATGCCGACGATGGTGGCTATGCTTAGCAAGCGCTAACCAGCGGGTTCAAACTCTATTCGACGTGGATTACTCATTGATCACCACTTACTTTTCCTCCAAGTAGGGGATATTAATTGTCGTTACGTGTCCACCGAGATTAGACTTGGGATGAAGATGGGACAATTTGACGTCAGGGCATTTACGACCTGCGTATAGTCATTAAACGTGGAAAACTTTGACTTAATTAATACAAAAAACAAATAAACAGAAGCGCAATTGAATTTTTGGATATTAAGACATGAAGTTACATTTATTTTGGACAACTGTTTATGTGATAATACCATTTAATTGTGTCGCAATTGAATGAAATTCATTGAACTATAAACTCTGATCGTTTTGTTAATTGTTTGATAAGTTTATTATTTCAAGACCGCGTCTTGTAATTAGATTTAACCTGTAAGTGAATCAAATAACAGTGCAAACTCATGCTCAGGTCTTTTACCTGTGATGATCTCAAGTGAATCACGTCAGAGAAACCAGAAGAACCACTTTTCTTGTGCTCGGCACGTGAACCCACTAACCTGATATTTTCTTAGTAACTATTAAACTAAAAAACCATAAAAGACTATTGATCTTACAATAAAAAACATTAATATTACGTACAACAAGCTGTTGGGTAATAAATTTACATAAATTGATTTATGAATTATGGTCTTATGCTATTTGCGGTTGAAAAAGTTGAATCACCAGATTATTTATTCGACGTGGAAGAAAGTACATATATCCTTAAGCGATAACCTTCCTTCGCCTTGCATTTTCATCAAAATCTTGCACGTATCGTGCTTCGCTAGCAATAAAATTTGCACAATTGCTGTAGTTGGACGAGAAGTTATACCCATTATAACCACATATTAAATACGCGCTGACATGGCTTCGTTATCACTTGTAGAGGCGATAATGCGAGGAGCCACGTGCCATAGAAGCGCTCAATAATTTCTTTAAACGCTATCGGCCACTCATTAGCGTATTTACTTATTGCATCTGTACATACAAGTTATATGATAAGTCCGTAAAGATTTCGTTACAATTTTCCAGATATGCACGTACAGTTATCGCGTTTTAGCGTTAACTTTAATAAACAATTCAGCGTTTTTAAATTTGCAAGATGTACATAACATGTAGTAAACAATGTCAGTAGTTAACTCACTTGCGTGTTGGTGATCGTGGTCGTGAATTTCCTAGTTAATTAATTAAATTCAAAATGTAAACATTTATTTGCTATGTTATTACATTTTCAATTAAGCGAACTAATTGTGAGTGAAAGTAACAACATGAACTCTGTTCTGTTGATTTAGGACGTAATACCATGATATTTCATGTGTTTTGTATTGTTTAAAGTAATTCCAACCAATATTTACACTTATGACTTGCTTACTCAAACGTTACGAAAAGTGTTAAAGACCTCTCTTTAGTTTGTATCGAATAAACATAAAAGATAAGAAACGCAAGAAGAGGTAAAAGCCGCATAAAGCCATCGCGTCATAGACAAAGTAGTGGTCTTCGAGTCCCATTTCATCCAGGAAGATCTTAGAGTCGGTGTAGTGGCAATACGCGGCCGATTCTGGGCATTCGCGTTCGGGACGATCGTATCCAAAGATGACAGCCATCAGGGACCGCACCGAATAGCGCGTGTACGCAAAGTTTGAAACAAAGACCCAATGCTTGGCCATGTCGTGAATGGAAAGCCCATATCCACTCACAACGTAGATGGGTATATGTATACTTGAAGTTATAAATACTGCTTTCTGTAAATAAACATCAACAATTACGATATAGGCAACTAATGTCACAACAACAGTTGAAAACTTACGTTTAGTTCAAATAAAGAACCGACTAAGAATCCCAGTGCACTTGAGACCATTGAGGTCTCGAAGCAAATGCACAGAAACATTAGAATTCTGCTCCAGGTCATCAATTGACCTGACATCCAATACAAGAAGAATGATCCGACGACTGAAGCTATGAACTTTTAAAAAATGGTTAAAAACGATATCATTAATAACTTAGAAAGTGTAACTTACCACTAATGGCACATCTAAGATTAAATTCACCAGAAAGTACGTTTTAATAGAGTAATATTTGTTTTGAAATTCATTTACTAGAACATTTCTATTCATTGAAACTAAAATAGAAGAAAAAGAGATGATTTTTTCATAACTTCCATTGAAAACTTACACAAAACTGCAGGTAACATGGCATTACAAAGAGTCAACATGGAAATTTGCAGCAAAACCATATTATAATTGAAGTAGAGCATCGTGGGGTCCAATCCCATATTAAAACAAATGACACCGGTAGAAATGCTGCAGAAAATTATACTAAAGAAGCGCAAGTACAACAGAATAATATCCCTTGATGTTTTTTTAATTTCCCTGCTAAACATTATTCTCAGCTCGTACAAGTCACGCTTCAGGGAGTAATTTTCAAACAAATTCTTCTTTTTCATCATTCCATTATGATAGGTTCTGTTCGCTTGGAAACTCTCTGGCATATAATCAACATTTTTCCCGTTGCTCGACGCTTTGAGTACGATTTCCAAGGCTTTCTGTCCATACTCACCGCATGCAATCTCAACAACTGTAATTAAAACTCTAATTAGTGAAATTGTGAGCAATTAAAAAA
>NBZA01000206.1:72268-83676 GCA_003054995.1 Aleochara bilineata
CGATAAACAGTAACGGCCGGATTGGCAAACTTACAACTTCTTTCTTCATTTTCATTGTGCTTTTCCGGATCGCAAGCGCAAGATGTGGGCCACAAAGTTAATGCAAAAGTTCTACGACATAAATAATAAGTTTGACTTGGTGTGGAGAAACATTATTATTTTTGCGCTTCTGCACGCTGCCGCGATTTATGGATACTATTTGAGATTCACGGGAATACTTATCTACACCCGCATATTTTGTAAGTTCAAAAACTTTCTGAAAGTTTGCAATCTTTAACTTAAAAATGTTCCGATAGTTTTACTATATACTTATTTAACGGGATGGGGCGTGACGGCTGGAAGACATCGTTACTTCAGCCACAGAGCTTTCAAAGGGCCCTTGCTCCTTGACTTTATCCTCATGCTCATGGCATGCACCACGTTCGAACAAAGCATTTATATTTGGTGTCGTGACCACCGATTGCACCATAAGTACAGCGAAACAGATGCGGATCCATACAACTCAAAACGTGGGTTCTTCTTCTGTCACATGGGCTGGTTTTTCGTGCGCAAGCATAAGGATGTGAAAGAGAAAGGCAAGACCATCGATATGTCCGACCTAGAATCGAATCCTATCGTTATGTTCGAACACAAATATTGCTACCAACTAGCATTAATCTTCACGATACTGCTTCCAACATTGTTACCATGGTATTTCTGGAATGAGTCCTTGGTTGTTACATTTTTCTACTGCACGTTGTACCGTTTTACCCTTGCGTTGCATGCGACATGGACTGTGAATAGTTTTGCGCACATGTACGGAATGAAACCATACGATAAGTAAGTGTTGTAAAGGTAACTTTAACCAAGTGGAGCTTATTAACCAGTAACTTTTAGGAATATTAACCCAACGGAGAACGATTTCGTATCTACCATCGCGGTTGGCGAGGGTTTCCACAACTACCATCACACATTCCCCTGGGATTACAAAGCTGCCGAACTGAGCGGCGATTCCAGAAACATTACCACATTCTTCATCGATTTCCTAGCGTGGATCGGACTTGTAACTGAACGTAAAACAGCTCCGCGAAGTTTAATCGAAAAGCGAACGGAGCGCACCGGCAGCAAGAAAGAATCAAGATGGCACTCGAAGATACAGAACAACTTGAAAGGTTTCCTATACCATATTCTCTACGTCGTGATCGTAACATAAGTCTGTACTCTAACTCATCGTAATTTAAATCTATGTAAATTAAAACAATTGTATATAAATCTAAATCGAAAATAACAAAATGATGATCCATTTCGTTGATTAATTTTATATCTAGGTATTTAGCATTAAAAACACCAATATTACGTACAAATCGTAAAAAATTCATTCTTCAACAATAGGTATCAAAATTAGTGAATATTTTAGTATACACACGAATGATTGGCCGCCTTTGAATGCAAATACATTCATTACAACGCACGGACATTTGAATTAGAGTACATTATAAACATCGATGAACCGCTATGAAAACTCATTGCATTAATAAGGACAGGTACTGGTTGAGAAACTCCTCCTCTTTTTCGAGCGTTAAATCCAGGTGGTCGTCATCCACCATGGAAATATCCTGCGAGAGGCGACCCCACGCTTCCTCTTTCATCTTCTTGTGCTCGAGGCTGTCTTTCAGTCGCTTTTCGGATTCACTGCTCAGATCTTCGACGTTTCCCACAATGATTCCATTATTAGCCAGTAGTTCCTCGGCTGCTTTCATTACATCGCCATTGTTCTTCTTAAGCGCGAGTAAAGCCATCCGCGCATCAAACCCCGCAGCGGTTAACTGAAAATCAAAACTATTTCAATACTGATACCAAGAAACAAACGAATATTACTTACTTCGGGAAGTAAATCCTCGAGAAATGACAGATATTCTTGACTTTTAGTGTTTGAAGGGCCTGGCAGTGGATGTTCTTGAATATACTGGACGCTATCAGAGATTATATTATTCGTTTGTTGCAGTGCAACGCGCGCCGCTTCCTTTGGAAATCCCATATTTACTAGCATATTTAAAAATCTGGGATCAACGTATTGCTTTCCATCAACGCACAGCCCTAATTTGCGCTTTTCTCTAATAAAACAACAGTGAGAACCTTTATACCCGAAGTAACATCAGATTTACTTACTTTTGGAGTATCTTTTCAGCCATTGCCTTCTTCCGGCTCTCAGCTCGCTTTGTACGATTTTCGGTGATATAATTCGCCGCCAAGTTAACATCACCATGCGTGGCGCGCAATCCAATCCTGCCTTCCGCCACCGAATACCCTAACTCGACCAAAGTCATCAACTTGCCCTCATCTACTTTCAAATTCGCAAGTTCTCCCTGACACTTTCGCAGCATACGTAAGGCATCTTGCCGTTTGTTCTGATGATACAAGACAATTGCTTGCAGTAGATGTAAACGCATGAATAGCGCTGCTTCATTGCCGCTGCTGCCTTTTACCGCAATCAGTCTTTCAAGATTCGGACCGTAACTGCGCTCAAACATCTCCTCGCAGCGTTTCAACCGGCCGTGCGCCTCTGGTAAATGAACGAAGCTTTGAAGGCACAGATAACACCATGCAATGTCTAGATCTAACAGTGCAAAGTTATCTACAGTCTTCAGCAGCTCTGAGTTGCATTGACTGTATTCCCGATCAGCGTCCAGATAGAAAACTAAAGCGCGAGCAAAATCATCACGTTTCAGAGCGCTTCGACCCTTTTCATGCAGAGCAATGGCGACCATTAATGCGCGCCGCTCAGTGACTGGGATATTTATCACATTTCCATGCTGATCCTCAAGCTGCATATAGGAATTATCATTGGCTAACAGCTGAGTATCAGCCTTGGTCGCTTCTACATCTTTGTGTTGTTCTTCAGCTTCCTGAAGACTAGTTGTACTTTGATTTAAGACTAACGCAAGAATTTGATTTCCATTTTTAACACCTTGTTGTGCTAACATTTGCTCCTCTTTTAGTATAAATCCATTACATATGAATTTGAATCTTCGAAAACAAAGGAAATTTAAATTGGAAAATGTTGTCCAAAAATTTAACCCCACCTTTGACTTTGGACCCCGCACTCGTCAGCTATCATCTGTCGGAAATCCGCCCCAGTCATTGATAACAGAATCTCTTTTGAGATTACAGTAGGAGGTTGTTCAGTTAAAAGTTTCACCTTGACCGTGGCCAAGCCACTCTCCTTGAACTTATCCCTTTGTTTCAATTTTTCGACAGCGGTTTGGAGCAACTCTCTCAAAGCGGAAAGACATAATTCGTAATCGACTTTGAGCTCCGTACTATAGTCTCTGGCAAGGTTCTGCCGCATGACAAGGCAAAATTTAAAACCAGTAGATTTCTTACGAAAATCGTTTACTTACCTGAACACTGGGAAGACAAATTCCATCTTTCTCGATGTAGTAAGGCTCCAGCCACAATTTAATACCATCCTTTTGCAATTTATCACGCACTTGCATGTAGACATCCTCGCTTTGCAATGACTTATCCATTTCTGAAAGTTTCAATCTTGAACAATTTATTTGTCACTGAACATATGCGTATCATCTGTTGGTAAACAAAACAATGTGTCATCATATCCGAACCTAACCAAGTGAGAAAATTTTAAGGTATGTTTTAAATTAATATTATCCAATTTTAAAAACAATCAACTATGAAATATCAGTTATTATCCAACAACTAACTTCTAATATATATAAACAATGTTTGCAACTTTCTTAGTAATTTCTTTTTTAGTGCAGCGCTAGTGTCGCATCAGTTGGTACACTTGTGTTTCTTATCGTTGTTCAGTTGTTCTTGGTTTCTTGGCATAAAGTGATAACGTATTGTTCGTGAAAATGTAGTGATTTCATCGTGAATTTAAGCACAACTGTGGATAAAGATGACTTTTCTACTTATTAATAAGGTTAGTAAATACTTTAATACAATTTAATACAAACATTACCTAATTTCTTTGAGTTTTCGTGTTTGTAAAAAACGTTACTAATATTCGCCATTGAAAAGGTTAGTGTAGAGAAAACTCATTGGGATTCTTATAAGTTGTACAAGTATATTTGCATATTACAATAGTTCAACAAAATCACGTAATCTTTGGATTTGAGTTGTATATGCTAACAAGATCCTCTTAAAAATAGCTCAGTTGGTCTGTTCGTTTATATTTTGTTCCTGCGCTTGACTTAGCATCTTGCAGTTAGTCTTCCGTAAAGAAAATAGATACATAGCAAATATGTGTTTATAAAACAAGCAGTTTATAAAAAAAGTCCATGAAGTCGGTTTATTGCGTACGTACGCCGCTTATGGACACAAATGTCGTATTTTTATCCAATGCAACAACGGGTATTATCGTATAAACTAAGGGCACTGTTCGCCGCATTTCCTCTAAGACGCTGACAAAGTTATAAGCGCTGGTTTTTCGATGTACGGCGTAGAACACTTTAAGGCAGCATACCGACTTCGGGTCATCATCATGTCCCTGGTTGAGCTTCTGTAGCACGTATTCCGCGGTCTCGCGAAAGATGGCCGCCGACAACACGGCGTTAATATCCGTGTTTGACAGGTGGCAAAGAATGGCTGCGGTGTTATTCTCGTAGTTCCATCGGCGAAAGATCGATATCGACCAGTCTTGTATGCATTGACCAGTTTCCTCATCTGTAAAACCAAAAACATTCTAGAAAACCCGAACCTTTTCTTATCAACAACTAATCGGTTTACATTCAAACTGGTGGTTGTGTTTGCTCGCCCACACATGCCACTCCACCAAAGCGTTCTTGGGAAGTCCGGCAATGACCACATAGTCCACTATTGCATTGTTTGTCTCCGCTTCCCAGAGGCTTCGTGCATGTTCAATGTAGTTCTTATCAGACAAGTAACAAATTCCCTAAAGAAATCACTAAATGGTTAAAACCCCAAAGAATATGATATTAAAGTAGGATAAGCACCTGAACTACGTCCCTAAGGTCACTTTTCGCGCTTGCTTTCAACAAACGTTCGACATGGCGCAATGCCAGTTGACATTGCGTCTTGATTCCACCCTTGACCATTGCCATGTTGCCGGGCACGAGGCTAATTTGGCCCGCGATGTAAATGACGTCTCCGATTTTGATCACTTGACTGTATGGGCCTAGATTCGCTGGGCACCAATGCGACATGCTTTGCACATGCATCGTTGTTCTGCAAGTAGAGCATTAAATTAAAGTCATAACATAGGTATTCGTATGTTGAGTACCTCTCGACGGGATTATCTCCCTGTTTGAACGAGATCGCCTCCAGCACAATGGGGCAGTGTGGCGGCAGAGGCATCTGCACGCAGGCGCGCGTGGGCGGGTTGATGTGGTTCAACACGCTGCCATACACACGGTTCATCTCACCGAATTGCGATATGTCGCGGATGAACATGCTGATCGAGCAAAGGTCCTCTAGGCGATGGCCGTTGTCGAGTAGGCAGCCTGGAGTCGAGTGGTTTGTTTACGGTCAGTCAACACCAAAAGGGCGACAAATATGAGGGTTTTGCTGATTGTAAGCAGCAAATTACGCATACCTACACTTTAGTTTGTCCATCGCCTTCGTGAACGTGTCGATGGGGTTCTCTTCGGCGGCAGCGGTGATTCCGCCGGCAAACAACCAGCCTTTGCCACTGACACACACCTGCTCCGTTTGGGTTAACTCCAAATCGGTGGGAGAGTCGGGTGTTGTCGTTGTGGGCGATTGTTCCTTTGATTCTGGGACATCTTCAAGGGTATCTACGGTCTGAACGAGCTCTTCAGCGCTCTTTATCGGTAGACTCGCAAATCGGGCTTTTAGATCTAACTGGGGCAGTTTCAACTCTAATTTTAACTTGTTCAACTTCAAGTATCCAGTCGGCGCTATCGGATCATCCGAATCGATAACAATTTCAGACTCCTCACTGAAATTCCACGAAGGTTCATTGAATTTGATAACAATTGACTAATTAGACTATTAGACAACTCACATAACAATTCTACTTTTAAATAGAGGGCAATCTAATGTCAATGTTTCGTACTCGCCACCCTCGCCGCATACGTTAAGCCCGTACTTTTCGTTCATGGCGAGGAGATGCGGTGCAATCAGTCTTATCGAACGTCCAAGATGGCGTTGGGGGTCCAGGCCGAGTGCGGCCACCCGCACCACAATGGCGTCCACCTCGCACTTGATCATCTCCTCCAGCAGCTCGTCCTGTTTACGCTGCCAGAGATAAGCGATCGAGACCAGACCTAGCCGCACACATCTGCAAGTCGCTTATCGTTAACGTTATGCTGTGGCATAACAAACAACACGCATTGCGCAAACTTACACGTTTTCGATTCGCAACCGCTGGTAGTCGCTGAGCACGGCGCCGGACGCCACCGCATCGAACGCGATCTCTTTCTTGACGCGCTCCAGAAGGTTGTACATGTCTTCGATCTCGTCGTCGGGCGTTGCCACGTACTCCAAGCTGGACTTTTCGCAAATACACAAAGTTTCAGCTTGGAACAGCGGCAGCTCCATTGCCTCCGCAATGAGCGCGATGGCTTCGTGGCCTACGCTTTGATACATTTGGCTGTTCAGTTCCTCGCCGCCGGCGGGCGTCAGGTTGACCAGGGCGACGATTTCGTGCCCGGAGGCGATGCACTGCATCATGCTGTAGCAGCTGTCCTTGCCGCCACTCACCAGGGCGACCACACGCATGCTGGAGGAGCGATCACACTGGCGCCTAAAACTGACGAAAACATGAAACATTACGCAACGATGGATGCACAAAGCAATGCAATGCAATACGGAGCGAAGCAATTACTGTACTTACGTGAATTTGACCTGCACTAGGACTCGGGAGATTATCAACGAGGAGTTGTTGGATGACTACTTCGAGGAGCAGTTTGATGGCTTCATGAACGCTGCGGACGAGGGCACTGACACACGAGAAATGGCGAGGCAGCGAGCGCGCGAGATGAATCGCGAGCCGAGTGTGTGCAAAACAAAATTAAAAACGCAAAAAAATTTCGAAAGACAGTGCGCGCACTGGGAATTTCAGGTTAGCTGAGTGTCAGGCATGGATCTGGGTCAAGGTCGCCCTTGTCGCGCGACACGTGCACCGGAAGCAATGCAGGTTGCATATGGTACGCATCAGCAAGGATAAAAAATAACAAATTAAACAATAAATAGGCCTCCGCACTGATTTCCATCCGAATGGAAAGTTCATTTGAATTAAAATTGAAACTTTAAAGCGCATTTAAGATAGTTCATATGAATTTTTTCAGAAAATAAGGATAATGACAAATGAAACTTCCTAAGAGGCGAACGTTGATTAAAGAAGCAAATTAAGTAAATGTCTTCCGCGCCATAGAACTTTGTAAGTCGAAGTAGGACTAGGACTAGAGCAAGGATTATAATTATAGTGCATACTCGTGCATATCGATCGATCTTTGGGGAAAATACCTACTAAATTACTGGGAAACGGTGAGAAGTATGCATGACTGCCGCATGGGTACGTCCGGTAACCAAGAAATTACATAGACCGTGACGCATTCACGGTATCGGGAGACATATATTTGATGAAGTTAATACAACACGAGTATTGATAGAAACATGTAGTGCTGCACTGGAGTGTCATAAAACAGCCGTCAGCAGAGTGCCACTGCCACTGCCATTGCCGCCGCCAATGCACAAATACACACGTGCGTCTGGCTGGTGGCATGCTCGTCGGCGGCTCCTGGCGGATGAGTCCGCTCAGGCAGGTCGTAGTGAACGCACGCTCGCTGGTCGCGTGCTTCCATTGTCAGAGTCGGTCGCAAAGTTAATCAAATAAAAGGAAAAGGAAGAGTACAAGTGGCAGCAGAGTAAAGTAATTGAGTGCGCAATAAATCAATTAATCGGTTGGGGATATAAATCTGGTTCTGGTTAAGCTTCGTATCCACGAACAATCGGAGGAAAGGATTTAATTAATTGTCAGCGTGAAGCGGAAGAGGAAGAGGATTAAGAAGAAAAGAGTTGAGTTACAAAGAAGAAGAGAGTTTGTCAAAGTGACGCGACTCAATCGGAATCACAGTTATCACCAGTATCATCACCATGGTAACTACGCAAATGAGATGATTTATATGCTTGTGAGCTTTGGAGTGCCGATTTATTTTCATAGCTTTGCAACATTGAAGAGACCTGAGTACATACTCTGTACTCTGTCAGTCGTAGCGGATTGCAATAACATGGCTTTGTTTATTTGCACGCGCGTTTCGCACTTGATTGATTCACTTACGTACATACGAACATACAAGTACTTACTTAGTGAATTGATAGCCAACTAGGACTAGGACTAAACCTCTCTACAGCTATTTTCATATTGGAAAGTTGAGTCCTTCTTTTCTTCATTCTTTCTCTTGTTTCTTTCCAGTCCTAGGACTAGGACACTCGGTCACTTTGTTATTTTTAGACCTTACCAGACCAGACCTATAAGCGCGTGATTTATGTCTTTTTCTTTCACACTCTATTGTGTACAGTCATATGTTTTCTTTTCTTTATATTCTTTGCTGTTTGTTGTGGTGGTTCCTGTTTCTCTCAGGTAAAGCGAATAATCTCTGGTTTCGTTCATGGTTATGTCACCCAAAAGCCCAATGCAAGGGAATTCTCTATTCTCTGTCTAGTATGTACTAGTAGTGATATTGTTTTACGCAGTGAATTGGGTGGAATCGCATGTTTTACGGGCGTTGAATCAACATAAAACACCACAACATGCGCACAAATTATCATTGTTCTATATAGAAAGAGCAAAAGAGCAGATACACTTGTAAATGTCCAGACGACAGTGACCTTTGTCTTTATCACATTGGCATTAATCACTTTTTCCCAACAATGAAATGAATGAAATGAAATTGCATTGAATGTGGTTGGGAATGTGCTGGAATGTTCATAAAAAATCAATAGTTACATAATTGATTGATAACTTGAATGCACTCGCACTTGCACTTGTACTTGTGTAACGGTTTCGGGCTTTCTGCGTTCCTATGCATTGTTTCACTTCAAATGAGAGGCTTTCTTTGGATAGTTTTTCATTGTTAATGCATAAAGTTCGCACGTACGTCATTTCCCCGCGACAGGAAATTACTTTAAGTCTCTTGCACTATGAGTATTATACTATAGTGCTCGTAGGTACGTAGAAATCCCCATTGGCGAACGAAAAAAGTTTGACAAGTAACAAGCCAAACGGCCATTAATCACTCAGTCACTGGGAGACAGACAGTAAGGTGCATAATTCTAATATAATTTGCCACAAAACACGTGAAATTCTACTAGTAAACGACAAAAAACACGAAATACGATATAAAATTAAGCATTTTATTGGGAAATAGATCAATTTATAACATTTGTAACTTTTAAACTTATAGTTTTAAATGCAAATTTTAATAAGTAATTGATTGAATTAAAATTAATGATTTCTTATGGTAGGTATACTCGTATGACCTACTAAAAATAAACTATTGATGAGTAAATGTTAGTAATTGTATGCCTAGAACGATTTACTTATCAATAACAAAGTGAATGCAAATTGTAAATGACTTATCGACTTTTATACGCGTCGTTGGTGGGTTCTCTCCCTCGCTCAGACATCTTATTGTTACGTGTAGAGCAAGGGAGAGGAGAAGAGATGAGGAGTACTTATCTAATCGAAGCGTCAACTTCATGTTTCATTACGTAATAACGGGCGTAATAATAGTGAGTCTTGTGAGAAAAGGCTTAGCACAAAAGGTATTATAGTTTTCGTGCCAACTATAATTTTATCTTTGGGTTTTATCGCATCTGTGCAGACGTGTTTGCTCTTTTTCGTTTCACAATAAGAACGTAAATGTGTAATAAAGTTGAAGGATAATTGCAAGTCTGAAGGGAACGATAAAATGGTATTAAGTATAAGTATAAAAGGTTGAATAAAGTGTGTCCTTCGCACTTTTCTTTCACTCGCTTATCGTAAATTTTATCATTTATTCAAAAATTACGAGTTTATCCAACACAATGTCAAATCAAACAAAGATTTTCAATCTTATTTACACAAGAATGCAGTAAATCTTTAAAAAACTGAAAGCATTTACACTTATGTACTATTTTAATGCGCTTCCAAGATTGGCATTTCTTCGAAGGCCGACCGGATATTAGCTTTAATCGAATGTATTCACGTGCGAAATTAAAGCATATCCGGTTGCATTCCACCCTAGTTAGTGACTATATAGTGCAGATTGGAAATTTCATTTCATTTTGCTAGCTTTGCATATCGTAATTGTTGATCTGTGCCAAGGTCTACGTGGAAAATGATTCCATTGAACTTGCAAACAAAGAATGAATGACTTATTGTGCGGGAGTGAATTATCCTCGGGCAATACTGCTCCCCAGAGTCCTTTTGGCGCTGACTCACACACCACCCACCTCTTTCTTCTTTTCACCTTTTTCCGATTCATTGCGCGGCGTCCCACACACATCAATAATTTGTAACCGATGTGATTGATGATTGCAGCAAGCATATCACATCAACACCACAATGCCTCGCTCACTTCCCGTACGCGCACAAGAACAGAACGGACCGTGACGTTTATTAGAAATGCGAACACTGAGCAAGGAGCAAAATTCGATTAGCCCTACAGGCTTGGCACTTAATCAAACGATCTGTCTTTGTAGCCACCGTCCCTGAAGTACATATGTACCTAGTTGTACATTATGTTCACGATTCATTCATACGCATACAGTCGCCGTGCCGCCCCCGCAGACCATTTCCAATACGCTGGACTGGAAATAGTTTTAAAATTATAAATAGACGCGCAAAGCGCACACAAATGGCTGATAACTGAAGTAAACTAAGAGCAGAAAATAAATGAGCTGCGCTTGCGCATTGTTCCGGTATTGGGATGCAGTGTAGTTGATTTTTTCCTGTTTCCACTGCCTTTGTTCGATACCAGGAACCTGTGATTACAATTTGATGAAAGTTTCGAGTGCTTTGAAGTGTTGCACTCTGAATGCTGGCGATGTTTTGCTTTTTTACGCCAACCACCAGATCGCTACTTCCCTTTTTCTTCTTCTTTTGGTGAAATAGTCCTGAAAAGCTTCATTTTTATTTATTCTTGTGGTACTTGTTCCCTTGTTGTGTGAAGAAATTGTGGATATTTTGATGAAAGCTTGAAGGATCATCGCTATGAAAGTTTTAATTAAATGATAATGTTCATAACGCATTCACGAGAAACTTGGATTTGATTGAAAGAAGTCTTCTGGGTTCTGGAAGTTTTGCTGACTTTGAGCACTGTTTCAATATAACGTCACCACAACGAGCTTAGTGTGTGGGTTCAAAGGCTTTTACGTCCGGAGGCATTGCCTGCCTTTCCGTTTGCAAATGTAGAATAGAAATGTAAATAAATAACCTAAAC
>NBZA01000210.1:6344-27022 GCA_003054995.1 Aleochara bilineata
TTCTTCTTCTTCTTCTACGGGAGGAACGAGGAGTTCAAGCAGCACCTGCAGCAGCCACCGAGCGCGATTCGCGGCACACGATAGTCAGCTGGGAACTGGCGACCGAGGCGAAAACATTGCCGAACGTCGACCACGCCGAGCCATCAGCAGGAATGAGTCGTGCGCGCGCACTTGCACACGCGCCTGCTGCGCCTGCATAACACCAAGCACAACATTCGCTGCACGCCAAACGTCTGCTTTGCCTCTGCCAATATTCACAACAACAACAACAACAACTTTCAAAGATTAGCTATTGATGGCAGCACTATCATATCAGGTATCATTTTCCCCATCTTTGCATTTGTATTTTGGGTTGCATATAGTCATTCGAAGTTTCAATATGTCCTGACAATTAATCGATCAATGTCATCATGTGAAAAATGTCAGAAACTGATGAGAAACAAGAAGAAGAAAGGCTACCACTCTCAGAGGAGACAGACACGGATACTTCGTGCATTGATTTCACACCAAGAGAGCTCCTGTCGTTTAATAAGTTCTGCGCCAAGTTCGACAATGATTCCGCGTCGAACTTGGACCCGCCGCCGGCGAAGCGCAGGAAGATCGACTATGAATTCGTGCATCGCACCTTCATTCGGCATCTGTTCAGGGACGGCATCTACGACCCGAACGCGCCGAGGAGGCCCTTGGAGGCTGAAAGAGTCCAGTTGGATCTCATTTCTTACATGAACGAGGCTCTCACTGAGTACGTCTATGAGGAAGACCAGGAGCACCTCGGACTGGAGCTGCAGTCGGAGAGCGACACGCTGAAGTCGATTAGTGTGATACGCAGTGCTGAGTACTTTGATATCGCCTCGGATCTCACCTCGTTGAAGTGCTCGTATTTGATTGACCTTGGAAGGGAGAAATCCGACACTTCTCTGTGCCAAGTCTCGTCGCTGAGTCCTTTCGTTCTGGGAGTGGAGGGTGAGCATAATCCTGGAGTTGTTATCACTGAATATGATGAAAAACAAGAACAAGAGCAAGAAGAAAATGACAAGTATCCAGTACCAGACGGTATTCCACCTTTGGAGCTTCAAGATGAACAATGTTCAGAGGCTTCTGACCTGTCATCTTGTGACAATTCTGAGAAGAAATCCACAAATCGTGAAGAAGAACCCAACAATTGTAAAAACACTGCAAGAGAAACTGTTTTTTCTTCGTCTTCTTCATCTTCATCTTCTCTTAACGGTTCTGAGGAATTATCTGCTGGATATGAAACGACAGGACAAGAGCACAGATATGAATTCGACACAGAACTCGCAGAAATCAACGAAGAAGATGACCTCGAAGAAAGAGACCAAGAAACCTACGTAATTGAACGCCCCACAGAACTTTTAAAACCTACCTTTACTATTTCAAGAAATTTTACTTACAGTATTGATAGAATGTCCCATATCTCAGAGGAATCTTACAAGAGTTCACTGGAAACTGTAACGTACATTGTGCAATCGCCCAGATTTAACCTCAATTCTCAAGCAAACTCCCCAAGAACCCCCAAGAGTGAGTACAAAGACGTCTTGGAGAAGACCGACGATGAGCTGCTCAAGGAAATACCCGTTTATGACGACGACGTTGAAGTTTTCTCCAATGAAATTGAAATAATCAGTCGAAAGAAAGCCTTTATTGAGGAGGAAGTGTCGCAGGATTCTATTGATTCCTTGGAGAAGTTTGCTAATAGTGCACCTGCTAAGATAGTTTACCAAGAAAACCAAAGAAAAGCTGCAGAATCGTACAGAGAAGATGTACAAGAAGAGGAAAAGGTGACTTGCCAACGTGAGTCTAACATTCGAATGAGTTCCATGATGATTTACTTGGACTTGACTGACAATGCACCTAAATCTTACACCTACCGAAGTGCCCCTTCAGTCTTGCCACCTTTACCTCCCAGGGTCATACCTTCCATGACTTTTGTCACTGGCAACGTGGAAATCACACCCAGAATGCTCGAAATACCACCGAAGAAGAAGTGTATTCGTCTTACACCTACCCTAGCCTTGATCTCCGAGAAAACTTACCAAAACCAGCAACAAATCGAAGATATCTTAACGCCACCAAAGCAACTTCTCTCGGATACAAGTGTTTCTCTGCATGAGCTTCAAGAAACTGCGCCTTTGTTAAACATATTTCTTAAGAAAACGAAAACAGATCAAGGTTTAAGCCCCAATTCTACATCCAAACCTGTACCAAAAGAAGACATCTGTATGCTAGATGAAGAAGAAATATCCTTGTTTGAAAGTTTCGCGCACTCTCTGACTCAGAGCATGCTTTTTACTAAGAAATCTTTGAGTGACTCTTGCCTCGCACCGAAAGTTTCGGAATACAGTCAGACGTCGTCAGAATTATTCGCGCAAATAAGTAAGAAACCGTCAAACGCGCCAGACGGCGAAGGCGACTCTTCCACCTCGAAATGTTGCTCGCTTTCTCCTCTCAGCTATGCGACGTCCATCATTACGCCAAGGACAAGCCTTCCATCGCTGTCTTCTTCGCTCAGGACAGTGAGTATAGATCAGAAAGTGAACACACCAAGGGTACCACTGCATTCTGACCACTCTTTCATTGAGAGTTTACCTTCAAGTCCAAAAACTTCAGAAAATCTAAAGTTTACTTCACCACGAGTCATAGAAACAGTTCAAGTTCTAGAAAATAACCTAAAATCGCCCAGAATAAACGACAAATGTTTTAAGGAAGAGACCGAAAATTCTCCGAAAAAACTTAGAAACTACATAGATGTATCCTCGGAAATCATATCAGTTGTTAATCAAGTATCGCCCAAATCTTCAGAACATAAGATACTTACTCAGAATGCACGTATACCTCATTCTGAAGCATCGTCCTTGCCGTTGTCCTTCACCAGTGAAGATTCTCTGGAGTCTTTTGAATTCATTCAAGAAACAAGAAGGAAAAACAGAAAAGTAGACAGCAATCAGTCAAATACCATTCAGAATATTCTCAAAGCTATAAAACATGCTCTTAGACGATTGAGCTTCACAAGACCTGGCTCTAACCTTAAATATAAAAACAGAAGCCTTCCGAGGAAGACGTCGCTTGAAAGTCTTAAGGACCTGACGTACTTTACCAGCGAAGAAGTGATAGACACGATAAACTATGCCAATTACAATGACCCAAGATCAGAACAAAGGGTGCAAAGAGCTAGGACGTCTTCAAAAAGCCGGTTGGTTCAAGGAATCGATGATGACAATCTGGACAAAGTGCTTTATAACATGAAAAGTGCCATTTTTGTGAGTTCAAAGACAGCAACGTCGCCAGGAAATAATTCTCAGAAGGCAAACAACTCGACGAATTTCAAAATAAGTGTAAACACTCAGAAAGACTTCGACTGTGATCACAATCACAAGGAGCTCGTGGAGTTTGTGCCCACGCAGCCTGGCATGTCCTCCTATCAGAAATTAATCGATTCCTTGAAGACGGATCCTTTCAACTCCGATATACAAGTGTCAAGCACGAAACGCGAGCGTAGATTAGCTCTGAGAACATCTCGAAGAATTGAAGACCTCCAGACCGCACAAAACAAGAAACTCCTATTGAAAAACAAGAAAATGGCCAAGAATCTGCACCTCTACAGCGATGCTATGCTTAAGAAACGAGTCTCTGTCGATGTCTTCCGAGCAGACACCAAGGAGACAATGCAACCGAGGAGGGAACAGAACACTAATATTGATTTCTACGATGTGGTTAAAGATGATAATCTTAAATCGCAATTAAGTAAAGATAAAGAAACCACAGCTCAGGATCCAGTTCAAAATACAGAACAAGGACAAGAGGTGGAGCACTGTTGTGATGAAAGACACCACGAGGCGATGGTACAGCTCACTGATATCATGGCCAACCCTGAGGATGACTTTGACACCGGGAATACAGGTTGCTGTAGTTGGAAGTTCTGGTATAAGGTGTTCTTCTACAAGAAACACCCAAACTTTTTCTAGGTTTTTAAGGTTTAAGTCACTTAGTTTTAGAGTTTAATCAATTTTTAATGTGAAATATGGTAATATATAAGTTTTTATGATTTTTAATTCTGTTAACGTGCGATGGTAATATTTTAAAGAGGTTTTCTTGGCAGATTAGTTTAATTAGCAAAATGATAATGCATTGTGCAAGTGCGCCCAGGCATTGCAATGTATCGCAGTGCATTCTGATGGCGAGCATGATGGCGAAGTTTGTTAATTAATGTTCGAGTATCAAAAGCAGCACCAGCACAAAATGTAATTGTTCATTGTGCTTACACCTAGTGTTCTCAAAACTCAAAAAAATCATTCAAAACTCTTTGGCAAAGAGATATTTGTATTGACCTTACATTAGAAACTCAATACAAACGTGATGTTTTGATCATTTTTTCACTAAAACTCTTAACACTGTAGGGTTTTTGTTCACTCGCTGGATGTTTTACATCAAACCACTGGTGCACCAAGAGTAATGAAATCGTTACTGGCTGTGTGCCTTCTTCCTTTTGGTTTTTGCTTTAATATAGTGACTCTGCGAGGTGGCAGCTTCAGTTCAGTGCATTTTATATTTAAAAGTTGTTGCAAAATATAATATTTCTATGCGTTTTTGGTATTTTCAATTACTTCTTGAAAGATTATAAAGACGAAATTAAATTAGTGCGGGTTTATCCGTCGTAAAGTCATTATGTACTAGGGAACCCGCAGCACGCCAGACGCAGTTTATTGGGAGGCGGTTGTTATTATTTCGATAAGCTGCGCACATTGTGCGTCAGCGAATTTGCGAATTTGCGAATTCACAACACTCACAATCAGTAACTTCATTTCGGCTTAGCTCAAGCGAACAAAAACCAGAAGCCGAGGAAAGCAAAGAAGCTGCTGCGAAACTGCTGCGAGGCGAGGCTTAACTGTTGTTAATTGTTTTAATATTGGAATTAGATGAATATTCCACGCGAATATGGAAACTTTAAGAACAATAAAACGATTATTTATTTAATGACATTTAATATGCACTCTAAACAAACTCTAATCTCTTGGCCAACTTCTTAGATTAAGCCAGAAGCATCTTAAGCAAAATGATTTATTCAATTTATTCTTAAACTTCTTCAAGTTTTTAAGTTCACTTATCAACTTGTGCTGCTTAAAATTTCATTTGATTATTGTTCATATTAATCTTGTGGAAATTAACATCAAAGAACAACTTTCTTCAAGATTATTAATGACGGGAATAAAGCATGTTTGCAGTGTACTGTACTTGCCCTAGTCTCGTCCGAGTTGGAGTTCTTCTGGGTCTGCACCGAAGTGAGTCATTTGTTTATATACGCTGGGAGTTTATTCATATGTGAATAAACATTAAACCGAGCATTATTAATTTCCCTGGACGTTATCACTTATGAGCCCCCTCGGTGCCATTGCTCCGCGGCGCTGAAACGGCGCACCAACAAGGACATAACCTACATAATCCAGAGGAGGAAGCGAGACCAAAAGGGAAAAGTTAAAGTTTCTCTGGCTGCTAGTTAGTTTTGCTAAACGTGCTCTAAATGCAACTGGCAATGTGAAATGTAAATGCAAGGTATTCTAAGCGACTTGTTTCTTGCTCTTGTTCATGTTCATGTTTATGGTCTTGTTTCTT
The DNA here is from genome assembly GCA_003054995.1 of Aleochara bilineata. Classification (NCBI taxonomy): domain Eukaryota; kingdom Metazoa; phylum Arthropoda; class Insecta; order Coleoptera; family Staphylinidae; genus Aleochara; species Aleochara bilineata. The sequence continues at coordinate 11,973 of NBZA01000210.1, forward strand.
ATGCCACAACAAAATGGCCGGCCAATTATGACGTCATTCTACAGACAAGACAAGAGTCTTCGAAGAGAATTCTTTTCTCCAACGCACATGTAATTTATTATTTTACTGTGAAGAGAGAACAAAGAGGAAGGCTGTGTTATCAGCTGAATTATCTCTTTATTTGTTTCATTAAATCAGCGTGACAACCACATCTTGGCGGCGTTGACGAGCCCCCTGTGTCGATGATGAACGCCTCCAGCTAGACGCGGCGCGGCGTAGGGCTCCCCGGGTGTTTATTATAAACGCAGAGATAAATTAGTTTGTCATCCGAAAGCCTCGGAAGCGGGCAAGTTTCTAACGCGGCCGTAAACTAGGCAACTCAACCAACAACCGACGCAGAATGAAATTATCCTTGGGGCATATTTATTCGCGGATTAAGCGCCGATCCTGTTAGACGGAAATTACGCACAGTTTAGTACATTGTGCATCCTAAACCCCAAAAATCTTTCTTTTTCTGTTAGATTTCTAACAGGATTTTCATTAGTTCCATCATTCACAGCGTTATTTATTTCTGTAATACGTTATTGCTTTGCACCGGACAGAAAATCTAATTCAATTCTATTGGCATTCCTCGTCAGTGCCTTTCTTCAATGTCACATATTTCTAAACAGCCGTCGTGGCGCTTCTTATTGTAATTTTCTTTGTGCTTCCTTAAGCTCATACGCAATAGTGCATGCTTCGCTCAGCTCCCATTCACTCATCCTTTTATTTGTTTCATTCTTTCTCTTCACTTCACGCCACGCCACAAGCTGCGGTCGACCATAAATTCACTTCATTGTTACAACGTACAATGTATTGCGTTTCAAGAGATTTCTTCCACTCCAAGGCAAGTAATCCGTGATTCTAAGACATAACAAGTCTTTCTAAGTAATTTTTAATAAAGAAATAAACTTAAAAACATTCAAATTTATTCTACTGTACACTCGACTATAGGCAACTTTAAATACACAACCACCATATTAACTTTCCTCTTAGTTAGCGAACAATTCATTGATCGGAATGCTCCGCAGATACCCATTGATGAACATGTTGAAGATGACCGTCTTCCCTGCTTCCTCCATTGACCCTCGAACTTCCTCGAAGACTTCCACCCAGTTCTCGTTCAAGAAGGCGTTCATTTCGGTGCCCAGCTTCGGATCACCGCCGAACAAATTCGTGAAGTTGAAGGTCACCTTCTTAGGCCCCAACCGCAGGCTGCTCTCGGCAGGATCATCGGAGATCTGGTAATACTCCTTGCCCTTGATGGTCACTTTATGGGCTTTGCCCACGTACGTAAAGTCGGTATCATAGTACACGAGCTCCATTTCCCCTTGGCCTTTAATGGGCAGGATGAGAATCTTTCCGTCCATGTCATACTTGGCAACGTAGGTCATTTTCTTGGCAAATATTTCCAGTTTCAGTTCGTTGCCATTGATCTGGATCGATCTCAGTTCCTGAGTCTCAATTCCTTTGACTATCATGTCGGTGAGACTGACTCGTAGCTCCTTACTTGCTTGTAGGTCCAGTTTTGGAATGAAAAGGTTTGATAATTTCGGTAAACGTAAAGAGGATTCACCTAAAAATTCAAATTAGTTGATGAATTCAATTGAAAAAGTGATTAAATACCATTGGCTATTAAATGTTGTAAAGCTGCATTGTAATTATTTGCCAAGCAAGTTTTCATATCTGGAGAATCTTTCTTACATTTGACAATGTAACTTGCTAAAAATTAAAAAACAATAATTAAGTAATTAATTAATCGAAAAATTGATTATTACTTACGTATCTTAGCAGATAAAACTAAATTCAAACTTATTGTCAAACAAATAAAGCATAAAATAATAAACTTTTCCATTGTTTTATCAATTATTTATGTCTATTAATGTACTTTTATCAAGAAACAACTAAGAATGTTGCAATAAATGCGTTTTCTTCAATGATTTTCTTATATATGACATCTTGCATTGACATTGCATTTATAATAGTAATGGGCCTAATTAACAACATCAGGGCGTTAATAATTAACAAAACGTAACTTAATTGGCAGTAATTACAGTTTTAACGCAACGTGTCTTTAATTTTATGAATTTTGTGCATTAAAAAATAGACTTGCATGTTAGGATCTCATTATTTATTCGCAATTAATTGTATTTAGCTACAAACAAACAAAACAATTTAACAATTGTGGTCGTTTAGGACTCGAAGAGATTGTCGATGGGAATGAGCCTCAGATAGCCGTTGGCGAAATAGTTCAGGATGGAGTACGCCGCCGTCTGCTCAATGCTCAGCCTGACCTCGTTGAAGACGTCCTGCCAGTTCTCGTTGAGGAACCGGTTCATTTCCGGCCCGAGACGCTCGTCGCCGTTGAACAGATTGTCGAACTGCCAGTACACGCGCTTCATGTTGTTCATCTTCAGCTCGGTGTTTTCGTTCGCCTCCATCTGGAGGTACGTCTTACCCTTGCGCTCTACGTGCTTGAACTTGGCGCTGATTTCCACATCAAAGTCCACTGCAAAGTGAGGTGAAAATGGGCAAAATAAGGTCGTTTGTATTCGCCATACCCATGGTGATGTTGCAAGTGCCGTCGCCTTTTATGGGCAGAATTAAAATACGTCCGTTGATGTCATACTCGGCCGCGAGTTCCATGCGATCCATATGCGCATGCAGTTTCATTGTATCGTCCGTTATTCTACAGGAAACAAAGTTTTCTTTGTATGATTTGCGACGGTTTTAAGAAATAATATTTACTCTCCACCAGTGAATCGAAAATTGGTATCGTAGCCGAAGAAGTCAACGTTCTTAAGATGAACTTGCAGCTGAGGCGTTGCTTGTAGATCTATTTTCTCAATATGAATGGGGGCTAAGCCTTGCAGTTTAAACTTAGGATCACCTGTTTCAAGTGTTAAATCAACGTTTAAAGTTAAATTGTTTGAAAATTACCATTCTTTCCAAGAGTTTTCAAGACTGCATTCGCATTTGCCGCAACACACGCATCATTTCCAGGACCTCTCTTGCATTTCTTCAGGTATTCCGCTAAAGTTAACAATAATTATGTCAATTATCAATTAAAAGTTCATTAACTTACGTAATTTTGCAGAATAACCGCCTCCAAAGAAGAGAACCAAGGAGCAAAATATTATTAAGAAACGCATGATGGCCGATGATCTCAAAAAACACTTCTGCGTCCAGTTTAAGTCCAGTTCCTGGCTTATATACACATGTTATCCAGTCAAGGATTAGCCTTGACACTACAGGTGCTGCTTTTTTATTATAATGATGTAAATAATTAACAAAATGTATGAATTCATATAAACAGTAACAAAGAGATACCCACCAGACAAACAAGTCGAATTACTTCATTAAATTGAAAAGATAAGTACGGCTAAACGTTGCCCACATTATTCTGTCATATCATAAATGTTATAAACATGTATAATTTCCTTGATTCATACTCATTACCGTTTATTTTAAGATTTAATTGCAAGAGGTAGAGCGTACTATAGGCAACTCTACTACCACACGCCTAACCTGTGTAGCATAAAGTATGTATTTGTTTTGGTTTTTTATTTCTTTGTTTATTCACTTTAATTCAAATTAAATTTATTTAAATTAAATGACCTACATTTGTGTCTAATTTTTTATATGTATGTCAGTGTTTTTGCTATCATACAAAGATCTTAATACAAGATTCGTAAGAGAATACACAACCAACATGTTCTTGAGACAATTCGCAATATAACTTAACATTTTGGTAACAATCTAGGTGTTTGCTGGTCAGTGCTCTACTCAAGAATCAACTCGTCGTACGGGATCGTCGTCAGGATCTTCTGGACGATGTCTTGGGCGATGGCCGAGATGGTCTCGCGAATACTGGGCCCGATCTCTTGGAACATGACGTCGTCGTTCTCATTCAAGAACTTGTTCATTTCGTCACCTGTGCGCCATTGAAACCAATTTGATTATTAATTAAATAATTAATTAACGCATTCGAAATTTCCATTGGCCTTACAACCGAATGCAATTACGTTTACGATTGCCGCTGCTGTTTGCTGTTTCTCGCTTGCGCAATCAGTCATACACTAAGCTGACTAATAATAGCGTACAGAAAAGTAAAATAAACTCAAGAATGGCATTGAACTACTAGCAGGCCTGGCAATTGTGCAAGTGCAATGCAAATGAACTGCGTGTTTGTTACCTAATTGCTTGTCGCCATTGAAGAGATTTTCCAGATGGTATGTCGAGCGAGTAGCACTCAGAGTCACGGAGGGCAGTTTGGGGTCCACGTATCTCTTGCCATTGCGTTCCTCCAAGTCATAGGAGAATCCGTACCCCACTTCCGCGTTAACTAATCATGGAAAGAAGTAAAAGTTAAGTCAAGCAAGGCTCAAGGCAGGCAACTACATACACAGGGATGCTTCCAAAAGACCGTTTCCTCGAATGGGCAGGATGAGAATCTGGCCACTGATGTTGTACGTCCCTGCAATGTCGAATTGCGGAGAGAAAAAGTCCAAGTGCATGGATTGTTTGTCCAAATCAAAGCTAAAAACAATCACACAACAATTGTACGCATGGTAACAAACAATTTTACAACAATAAGAATTATTGTAATTGTGTAATTATTGCAGGCACGACTTTTGAACGTACTTCATGTTTTTGAGTTGCATTTTGCTGAGGCCACGCAGCTTGGAGTTCACGAGATGGATCTTAAGATGGCCGCTCGTGTTGATGTCGATTTCGGGGATATCCAAGGGATCCAAAGACCGCATCTTCAGCTTCCTGTCGCCCTTCACCAGACTAGGTATTGCGGTCTTTCCATGCTCAAGTGCGCATTCTTGGAACTTTGGGTCTGATTTCTTGCAGGGTATAATGTAATTGGCTGCAATTCAATTAATTAATTCTGTTTTTAAGAAGATCCACTTTGTGCACTTACGAATGTATGCAGATTCTGAAACAACTCCGAAGGAAACAAGCACAAATCCAAAAATGATTAACTTCTCCATTCTTCGATTCTTATTCAAAACTCTATGAAAAACAAAAAATGTCAAAAATTGAATGAAATTGCAGACAAACTAGCCAAATATTACATGTTTTTAGATGACAAACTTAGGGAACAATGAGCGTGGACGCCGGACGCAAGTTACTTATTTATATCTGGCTGGAATCTTTGAAATCAAAGGAAAACTTGACGTCAAGTTGACGTGCGCTCATGTGCGCTCACTCGCGCACCTCCATACAGACTCCGGAGCGGGCGAACCTTTAGCGATTTGCATAAACAACAGTGTATGACATCGTACTAATGCGTTTCGACAATTTATGATCGCAGCTCAGACGGCAATCGAGTATCAATCGAACGAACGTTATGCAAATCCCAGCGTGCAGTGCATTAGTCTTTCGATTGATTTCGTCTTCTGCCTTCAACTTCACCTTCACCTTCGCATAGGATTCTTCCAAAAAACTTGACATTAAATTAAATTAAATCAAATCAAGTCGCTTGAAAATATTCCTTCAAAATACATACTGGGCAGGCAGTGAATGGTTAATGTTAGTTAGTTATTGTTAATTGACTTTTTTCATTAACTTTCATCACCTAGCAAATTGCAATTGGATAATTACCCTCTGAAAAAACCCTAATTGTGTCGCTGTTTTATTGTTTAAAGTGTGACAAATTGCTGCAAATGTTAGATAAGTGCTTTCAACTTCCCATAAATTTAGAAATTTATTGAAATTGCAGCTGCACGTGTTACCAAGGAATAAATATTATTGTATTTTGATTGGCATTGCATCAAGACGAATTCCGTGCATTGATTAATCCAAAAACAAGCATACCACTTGTCTGCAGCGACATAAGTGACATTAACGATTAACGTTCAAAGAGCAACAAGATTACAAAAACTTAAGCACACTTTGTATGCGCAATCAATTACTGCCAAGCGTTTTTATGGAGGAAATTTATGCAAGCATAAAATTGAATGAATTATCTTACATTATGCACTTACGATGCGTTGATTTGCGTGCTGTTCCGTGCTATTGACTTATGTTGAGTTGTTTATCCAAAGTGAACTTTTCTTTAACGTGTCATCGGGTTTATGGTGACTTAAAATAAGAACAAGAACAAGACCAAGACTAAGTCAAAGAACAAGACCAAAAGTGAATGTATTATCTACTCTTGCAAATTGCAAGCAAAGCAAGCGACTAATGTTGGAAGAAATAAGGCATTAGGCATCCCAAATTACCCTCGTCGTGTAATGACAATTTCCATTTTCCATTGAGAGACTTTTCTGTCATTTTCCAGTGAATAACAAAATACTTAAGTATGATGTATAATTACACAAGCCAAGTGAAGTGAAGTGAAGTAAAGTGAAGTGAATGACTGACTGTCTGATGGACGAGAGGTCATTGTGGAATATTACGAATTGGTTGTATTATGCTAATTTTAAAATAATTGCTTAAAACAACACACGAATTAGTATTCTGCGAACCACGAATCAAGTGATTGTCCGAATTTTATTCGCTTGGAAGCACGCAAATTACATAATTTTAAGCATTAAGTTCAAAGACATTCACGAAAAACGATTTGCAAGCCTAAGTATATACAATTTCGAATAGAAACCCATCATCTAGGCAATTAATTGCCGTAACAGGTTGTCCAACTCCAAACCTGATTTCGAATGACGCATGCAATGAGCTCGAGCTGGCTAAGGCAAGAATAAGCTGTCCCAAGACACCTTGGAGAATAATCCTCTGGCTATGGACGTGACAATGGCCGAGACGGCAGTGCGCAGCGAAGGGTACAGCTCGTCGGTGACTTCACGCCAGTTCTCGTCCAGGAAGCCGTTGAGCATCGCCCCCAATGCGGGGTCTCCGTTGAAAAGGTTCTCAAACTTGAGGTGAATCCTTGAAGCGTTGTATTGCAGATCGTCACTGGTGAAGCTGATATACTGCTTGTCATTCTTCCGGCGATGCAAGTCGAATGCAAACTCGTATATGTACGTGCCCTTTGCTACAATATGACAAGTTTGTGTTAAAAGTGGCAAGTAATCCATGAGTTCTAGGCTCATCTTCTCTTACAAATTGTTATATTCGCATGGCCGTTGCCTTGGATCGGGAGGATAAGCACCTGGCCAGTGATGTTGTAGTTCGCGAGAATCATCAGCCGCTCAATGTCGACCTGAATTGTGGCTTTGCGGTGCTCGAAATCCATGTGCATTTTCTTGACGAGCGCCGCGTCCAAGCCGTGGAGCTCGCATTGCTTGAACGCCATCGTGAGCGACGTCTCCGACTGGATGTTGATCTCCGGCACGCGCAGCGGTGAGAGGTTGGGGATGTTGTACTCAGGGTCACCTTTCAAAAGTGATGGGATCGCTTGGTTCGCATGATCGACCATGCACTCATCCAGACGCGGGTCGCTTCGACTGCACGCAGTTATATAATCCGCTAGCAATTAAACAATTATGAACAATCGCCCATTAACAAACAATGCTCAGCAAATATTAATTCACTTACTTACGTAAATTTGCGCCAAGTACGCATTTTTGCAGCACCGCTGTTAACACAAAAACACTTGAAATAAAACCTACTTGATTATGCATGTTTAGTTACTTCAATTCAACTGCATTTGCACCCAAATTTTGCAGTAGGTATATATACCCTCATTAATGTTAAAAGAAACTAGTTTTCTTAATGAGCTTCATGAGCTTTGCATTGTTTAAACTCCATTGTGAGCAATTATGAACAATTTTCCTTTATTAAACAATGCTCAGCAAATATTGATTTACATACGTAAATTGGTACAAAATACGCACTTTTCCACAAACTTTGTTAACACAAACAAACTTGAAATGCAACCTTTTTTATTTAATGGCAAAGCGCACTGCATTATTGTATTTATTGTTGTTTATTTACACCCGCCAAGTTGAATTTGCCCATTGCGACAGCAGCGCCATTTAAGAGCAACTAGCCCTAATCTAACCTATATTCCCAATATATATAAAAATCAAAATTGTTGTGGAATTGAAAATTTACTGCGCAATAGTCTCTCATGGTTCATTAAAAGCATGGTAAAAGATGATAAATTTCCCCAGAAATTTAAAAAGGCATATTTGTTAGGCATCGGTGTAAGGTAATGACTATCCACTGACATTGATACCCAAACTTAAATCTTCTTTTTTTAGCGTTGCATATGTAATACATTATGTACAAAGAACGAGAAACATCTTAAGCAACTCATTCGACGCGTCAATCCTCGATGTCTACGATGACAATGAAAACCCATCATCTTATTACTACTGCTCTCAATATATCACCCCCAAGTACCATGAAGCAAAGGGCATCTTCCAGAACTGCACCAACTTTATTAAATTCATGTATGCTAAGCGCCTGGTCAGCGTGGCGCAATCTGATAATCAAAGTCTGCGCGTTCGCGCTATTAAACACCTAACAAAACTTAAATTAGACAACTGGCAGTATTCAATCATTGCTCACATGTGCGATGCTCCCGTGGCTGTTGGCATTGCCAGGAGCACCACATCAGTGGACCACAGTCGCAGGTACTTTCTTCCACCCCCAAGAAATTACTCAAGATACAATAATCAACTGCTGTTACATACGATTAAAGATTATATGAATCTCTTGTACAAAGATACCAAGCACAATCCTCATGCCTGTCTGCAGAAAACCATTTCAAAAGTGTTCCTACAGGCATATGATATCAACCGCATCATTGATTGTGATCACGGTATAGAATCCTTGACATACGTCGGGAAAGAAAGCGAAGACTTACTTCCATTATGCTTGGAAACTGTGCGTCATCATAGCGGGATTCAGAAATGGAGTAAAGATATTCCTAATCACATGGGATTGTATCTTTTGATGGAGGTCCATCAAAGATATCCGAATGACTTGAACATTAGTATCCCTTTATGCCAAATTATCACTAATCTATCGGTGTATCCAGAATTATTACAAGAACTGTTTAAATCCGGATGGATCTCTGTTCTTGCGGATTGGAGACATCATCCTGATGTACGCATTTCTGGATGTGCAAGTCAAGCACTTGCTAATCTAGATAAAGATACCGTGGAGGATAAATACTCGCAGAATTTGTTTCTTTTGCATCCACGCGGAAGATCTGAGGAGAAAATTCTTGTGGATGTTATCTTTGTCCATGGGCTTCTTGGCAGCGTTTTCTACACTTGGAGAAAGGGTCAAAGTTGCGTTGATAGCTTAGACCTTGCTGGTAAGAACAAAACTTCAGGTAGGTTAAGAGTTTGGCATTACTTTTCCAGTTTGTTTATTGTTTATATTAAATGTTTATCCAAACTCCTGACTTATCCTTGACTTTAACATACGTTTCATCAAACAAACACGGGGTATTTTAACTAACAATACTTGCATGCATGTTCTGGCTTGTTAAAGAATCAATTGGCTTGGAAGACTCGACTAAACATGAAGATAATCTATTAACAGTGTCGAGCGACCCAGCCGTTCAGGAATATTTGCAACAAATGGCCGAGAAAGAGAAACTGGAATGGGACGCCCTTGGGGAAGATTTCCAGATCGTGCAGTATGACATTCCTGAAGGTTCCAACGAGAATGACCGTGATATATCTCGATTTGTTATGTCGCAGTAAATATTCTAGAAACTGTTTGTTTACGCGATTTATACTTCAAACAATTTCTCCTTGCAGCAAGGAGTCCGTTCCGAATGGAAACGAATACACGCAGTGCTGGGCGCGCGATTGGTTACCAAGTGATTGCTCGCATTTGCGCGTCTTGGGCGTTAATTACACGACGTCCTTGTCATTATGGGCGCAAATGTGCGCTGAGATTTCGAGCGATAACACGTTGGAGAATCGCAGCCAGGAGTTGATGAGCGAATTGACAAAAGTGGGTGTTGGACAGCGACCTATTATCTGGGTGGGCCATTCAATGGGTGGATTGCTTGTAAAAAATGTTATCAGCAAAGCTTTAAATTCTGATGATCCAAAAATTAAGCGAATAGCCAGTAATAGTCGATCCATATTCTTCTACAGCACACCGCATGCAGGCTCGAAGACTGCAATGCTTAACCAGACGACCGCATATTTGGTGTGGCCCTCAATGGATGTGCAAGAACTGCGGGAAGGGTCGCCCAACTTGCACCGGATCCACAATGAGTTTCTGGAATATTTAAACAAATTGCCAATTAACATCATTTCTTTTGTTGAGAGCAAACCGACAATTATTTCAGCCCTAAAACTGAACATTGAACTTGTGGAGAAAAAATCTGGGTATTGCGGGGTCGGTGAATGCTATGAAATTCCCTTGAATCACTTAGGGATTTGCAAGCCCACCAACAGGTGCGCATTCAAATTTCCGCATTTAATTAGTTGATAATGTTGGTAATGTTTGTTTAGGCAAAGTTTTCTCTATAGAAGAGTTCTGGAAGAAGTTACAAAAATTGTTCGTGAGGAGCGCCGCCACTCCAAAGATCTGGGCAGCTTGTGAACTACTTTAACCAATTTCTAGTCGCAGTAGGTATAGGTTATGTTAGCCTTTAGATGTTATTATTCGTCATCAAACTGTTTTATATAAAAAATGGTAAAACAAAATTAGTACTCTTTAACATTCAATTACTCTATGCTGCGTTATTTCTTAGGACATAACTTCATTTTCCGATGATAACTTTGACACGAAAGCATGGATAAACGATATCTTAAAGACGAATTCAAATGTGGAGAAGAAAGAGGTAAGAGAATATCCTACTATAAGCACTTATAATAAATTTAATAACATTTTCAGAACTTTACCATGTCCCTAGTGATGAAATTACAATTATACGTTCAACAAGTAAACAATGCTTTAGAAGAAACAAGTGAAAATGTACTCGCTTCTATGCCTAAGATAATGAGAGACGCTAAAAGCCTCCAACAGGAAGCCCTGTCTCTCAAAGAAAAAATGGCAATAGTACAGGAAGAAATAAAGAAGATTGAAGATGAAACTGGGAAATCAATCCACACGATTGAGCGACTAGATAAACTAAAAACGCAGTTAATGGACGCCAAACAGGGGCTGCATGAGAGTGACAACTGGACAGTTTTGGGTAAAAACCATATTTATTCTTTATTTTTATTCTTTCTTCCTCGTTTAAACCTTGCTCTTTGATTGCTTATGGCAAGTCTTGCCTTCAAATAGTCATTTTCTTGCTGGAGCATCGCATTTTCATATTGAAGTTTATTCGCTCGTCTGATTTCCCTGATGAGCAGGCATTTACTGGAATCACCACTGGAGTACAACTCATTCAACAGGAGATCGTCTTGTTCCATGCATTTGTAGTGCAACAAATGCACGAGTTTATCATGGGCCACCTTGATCGTGTCGCGCTCAAATCGTATTTTGCCGATCTTTCTGTCTTTGCGTTGCTTCATACGCATATACTTGGCACACATTGTGTTCACCGAACTTTCAACTTCGTCCGTGTGCGCTTTTAATTCCTTTATATCCACATTCAGTTTCTCATTTTCTATGTAACATTTGCGCACTTCCTTGACTTTGGCTTCCAGAAGCTTCAAGAGTCCTTCGTGGCTGGAAAGAAGCTCTTCGTATTTGTACTGTAGGTGCACCATGCTCACCGTGGAGTACGAAGGGCTTATATCCGCCGACCGAAGGTCATGGTTACTGCACTGTTGTTGCAACACATTCAACAGCTGTTTGTTCTCCTTCTTGGCTTCGTCCATTTGCTTGTTGCTCTTTCGCTCCTTGCGAATTTCATTGTCTTTGAGTGAGTTTTTTTCGGATTCGTATAAACTGGACTCGAGACTCTTCACCAGAGAGTTCATCTTCGCGCAGTTGTCTTTGAGAAGCTCTCGTTCACGTCGCCGTTCATATCGGCGCACTTGCTTTGTAGTTAAATTCAGTTCGCTGCGACTGCGCTTCACCATCATTGCATTCGCATATTAAAATAGTATGTGTAAAATAACTCGATATAAGTTCCCTTTGCTGATACGCTTAATGCTTTAAAATAATGACATTGACACAAAGGATACACATTAGGAGGTTGTTGCTATAGCGAAATGTTTGTTTGGCTGTTTCAGTGAACGACCTGGAAGAGGTGTTTGACTCGAAGAACATCCCGAATATCTCGGCGAAACTTCTGGGTATGCAACAATCTTTGAAACTGCTGATAAACGTCGCTGATTACGAAGACCGCAAGCTTCAATTGGAAGGTTTAAAGAACCGTCTGGAAGCTATTGCTTCTCCTGCTATTGTGCAAGCATTTTCCACCTCGAACAGTGATCAAGCTTTACTCTACGTCATTACTTTCGACTCCATCGGGCGTCTGCCTCAACTTCTGAAGTATTATCACAAGTGTCAGAAAGACATTTTGATTAAAAGATGGCGTGAACAACTAGACGAGCAAGAGGATACAGTCCAGCAGTGGATATCCAATTACTTTGTGATACTTTTAAGCAACTGGCACTCGCAGTACAAATGGTTTGGGCAAGTCTTCGGTGGATGTAAAGATTCAGCTGGGAGTTCTTTATGTGATTTGTACATTGACGTCTTGGCAAGTTTAGATCCAAGCATGAATGAATGTTTAGACGCTGCCTTAAAGCAAACCCCAGAAAAATTAAGTTTCATCGCGGAAACTAAACAAATCCTGCAGCAATTTGCCAAGAATATGGAGGAAATTGTCAAGGGAAGTGGACAAGTCCCAGAAGAAAAGTGCATGATTCTTTTGCAAATGGTTTATAGCCCGTTGAAAGTTTACATTGCAAAGTACTCCACCTATGAGCAAGGTTACTTATCTCATAAGTTGACCACAATCAACTGCATGAAAGAAGAATTGCAAGATACTATTCAAGCTCTAGGGTTTTCTATTACGCCTGTAATGGACCTAGCGAAAGATGCGCATCGTCGATGCAGAGAAATAACTGAATATTGTGGGTACTGCGGGCTCCTGGTAGCTTACCGTGCCTTTTTCGTCACGTACAGTGACCAATTTCGCGTTGCTTTGCGGCAGATTGACCGCAGGAGTGAAAAGAAAGAAGACTGGGGCCGATTTCAACTATGCATGTCTCTTCTTCAGAACTGTGGCGACGTTCTGAACAATCTTCAAGTTCTCGAGAGGGAATTAACAAGCGCCTTGCTACAGCCGGACATTGCGCGTTATAAACACTTCTTTCTAGACGCAGGCGAAAGAAAAGAGTTTGAATCGCTTATCAAATGCGTCACGGAGGGTACACGTCTGTCTTTACTTGACCACGTCATTGGGGAATTCAGTAAGTTATGTGCGGACGTCCATTATACGACGTTTCAGGTGGTTTTCGTCCCAATATCAGTGCACTTGGACGTCGTGTCACTGAATGAGACTTGGCAAGCGTGCAATGACTCCGGGCATCAGAATGATCTTCCGGATTATAGCCTCTCACCACAGGAGTATATCACTCAGATAGGGCAATACTTGATGACGCTGCCGCAGCACCTGGAGCCCTTTTTGTTCAGGGAGAATCCATCTTTGAATTGCGCTCTGAAAGTGGCGGATACGGAATATGCTAACACCGAGGAAGAAGGTGCCATGGCGGATACTTTCTTGAGGATTGTGGCTCGTGGAACTTGTCAGACATATTGCGATAGGATTTTGAATATTTGTGAGCTGTCCAATGCTGCTAGTCGTCAATTAGCGCAAGATATCAGGTACTTGGGCAACGTTTTTGAAGATCTAGGGTTGACTTTATCGGAGAATTTGCAACAAATTAACACTTTATTGAAATTATCGCCTGATCAGTACCAGGACCAGGCTTTAAGTGCTGGGTGCTCGCATAGATATGTAGCTGCGATTCGACAAATGCGCAATATTACTTCAAGTTAAACAAGTATGTATTTTGTAAACAGTTATGATATAATATATTATTTGGTTATAAAACTTTTAAGTTCTAGTTCTAACACGCTTAAGCTAAGTACAGTCAATGGCGCAGCGCTAGCGATCATGATATTCCAACCGGGCGTCTTGGGTTCAATCCCCAGGACCCGCGAAATGAAGTATTTTATAAGTTTCCAAGGGTTACCGACTTTGCAGTTTGTAGTTATTTACAGTTTCCTGGAATACTAAGACTTCTAGGGATCTATAGATGGCAATAGCGCTCCCATTGTAATGGTAACTAAGATCGGGAAATGGGAGTCAGTCTACAGCGGACCACAGAGCTGGCCAGTCGATCTACTGACGGGGAGGGTGGGCTCAGATCAAGCTCAATTTTACTGTACGGAATGCAAAAATTAAAAATGAACTTTGGACTTCTTTAATTTCATTTATTTTCTTTCCTTTTACCATCTTCGGAGGCTCACTTACTGGTCTTCAGTGCCATTCACTATTGCAGCGAGGCTCAGGCACTTTGAAATTTATTACGAAGTGCTGTTTGCCTCTGCCGGGATTCGAACCCGGGACTCTCTGATTTACTGACCAGTCCTTATACCACTGAGCCATTCTCCGTACTGTGGTGGGGAGTATTAGTGGCCTTATAACTGACGAATTCCATACAGAATTAACAAATTTTGAAAAAGTATCGCCACTGCTGGGATTCGAACCTAGCACTCTCTGAACACAAGTTCAGTGTCCATACCACTGAGCCAATACCCGTACTATACTTGAATATATTTTTGAAAAATAACCTATGTTATTCTCAGCAATTTAACATACATTCCAGAGGATGGAAAACCTGCTTTATTTATTGATTTCTTTGTATAACTGTTTAAAAAGGACTCAAACTTGTGTTTGGATTTTCTTTGTAAGAGGTCGCCTTCTGTTTCACACGAGAAAATCATGTTTTCTATGCAACTTGCTTAAATATTTAGGAAAAACTCTTTCATTAAAATCGTCTCACAATGTTTTTTATGTGCAAAATGTATGGTAATTACCTGCATTTCCATTCCCAGGAAGCACCTTCGTTCAAGTTCTTGAAGGACTGAAGTATTCTCTTATGAAAGCAACGAAAAAGTTTGAATAGGCACTCGAGTGATATCAGCGAGCAGGCAAAACGATTTCGTTAGCAATACAA
>NBZA01000214.1:6881-24867 GCA_003054995.1 Aleochara bilineata
GACGGGACGAGCCCGAGTGGAACGCTTTCGGCATATAATAGCATCCGGATAACTTCGCCCAACTTAATGCTAAACTAATTGACCAATTAAGAGTTGGCTTGATTGGGCGGCAATGTGCACTCGCAGCTTAGTCTCTCCTTTCCTTCTTCGTCGTTGTATAATATTATTATCATGTCATGGCACAGCTTTATTTTATTTATGCCTCGGGAGGAAAATTTGATTCCAATCGGATGAAATATACGGGATTAAATTTAGTGTTATTATGGGTTTGTTTCTATCAAGCGCGAGAAATTTATTGTTGATTGCTGCGCACAGCACAGCCTGCAGCATATTGGAGAATGGAAAGGCGCAGAGCTGATACTCTGCGTGCATGGCGATAAGAAAGTTCCACTTCTTTTCCACGAAATATGTACCTAGCTACCTACCTACCTTTTAGAAACAGTATTTGTGCAGTAAACTATGTTTAAAGTGCAATTGCCAAGTATCAGTGCGTACAGGAAATGCCCAAACGGAGTGCGATTGATTGCCAAATAGATGGACTCGAGTTGAGTTGAGTTGCGTTGAGTTTAGTCGAGATATTGGAAGTGCAGACGATGACCAACGCGATTCTCGTTTAGCTCATTAGAATCTCGCCCAAATCGATTTGATTCGAGTCGAGTCGAGTCGAGTCGAGTTGTAATTGAAATCCAGAACTTGCTGTAATTTCGGCGTGTAATTGATCAGGATAATCAAGCAGCCAACTTCCGGATTGAGTTTCCGATTCTGTGCGCTGCGGCCGATCGCTTGGATTTATCACACCGGAAAAATGCACCAGAGGGCGACCGATGCCATCCAACGCAAGGCGGCAACCTCTTAAATATTGAGCGGCAGAGTGGGTTGGGTTGCCTATGTGCCGGGCTCGTAAAAGTTTTACACCCTGTCACACGTCGTATAATTCGGTTTATTATTTCAATTAGTTTAGGGGCAATCTGCGCAAGAAGAGTGAAATGAAGGGACCGAACGCATTTCATGATTTAAACATGACGTTTTTTAGCGCCTTTGACTGAACCACAACATGTCCTTCATGTTTTTCGACGCCTACAGTAAAGAAACGTGCCATTAATTTTCGTTTTTATGATGAATGTTAGGATACTGTAATGAAGTATAATACTTGACGATGATACAACTTTTGAATTTCATGTTATAAAACGTACATTTGTTGCTTCAACGGCCGTTTTTTCTTCTGCGTTTGTCAGAAGAAGTCCATTGCTCTGGACTGAGATTACGACGCAGTTAATAACTCTTTTCAGCGGCGCATTCAATTGTCGAAACGAATGTGGATTTCTGTGCTTTTCTTCTTTCCACACGTCATTTGCTACGTTTTCCCAGCCAGGCAGGGCTATCTTGACACCATATTTTCAATTTTCCGCCTTGCCCGTTTCCCAGGAGACCGAACGCACGCGCACGCTTTAAATGTCATGTCGGGTCACAGTCTGGAAAAAAAAATAGAGATATGACAACGCATAAAAATTCCGAGTTCGAAGCGTTTTTGTCATTTGGAGATTTAAAAGTTTTCAGTTCACGTGTGAGTTTTTCCTCTTTTCCTCCGAGTTTTTTGGCTGTTGTGCGGGGAATAAACTAAACAATATGATAAATAGACAGCCATTTGTCCCTTTTTTATGGCGTGCAATCGCCAGGTGCGACTTTACACGCTATTAATTATTTCTGCGTTTGCTTTCGACACGCACGTTTATTAGCAATCGCTTAGCAAGCAAAATACGACTTGATATGATATGGGAAAGGTTAAGGCATAAGAAACGTTTATGAATTCGAAAAAAGAACTAGGACGAGATGCGTTCATCGTCGAGATTTGTGCGCTAAGTGCCTGTAGACGCCTGCAGGAAACGCTGAAGAGGGTGATTTCTATTCAGTTATGCACTTGCTGCCTGCGGATCGATGCTGCCACTGCTACTGCTGCTGCTGCTTGCTTGCTCCTTGAACACGACTAAGCATCAATGTCCGGCTCGTTCCGGGCGGTTGTGTGCACACGAGCGCGAAGACGGCGTTTTATCAAATTCCCCAGACGTATAAAAGTCAGCACATTGCCGCCTTATTCATGCCTTGTTAGTACTCATACTGTTCTCTCGATTTGCCATATGAATTGTACTCGTGAATGATGAGCAAATCTACAGAAAATATTTACATTCGCCACAGGAAGTTGAAAATATCAGCGATGATTGATTGCGTTCACTAGGACTGGACTGTCTTTACCTCTTCGGTGTTCAGTGATCAGTCGTCATTGCTTTGACGCTATTCTCATCAAACATACTCGTACACACAAATGCACACGCGCGCTAATGGAATTTCATATTAAATGTGAATTCCAATCGCTGAATGAGAAGCAGCATCAATGGATCTCCAGCAACAGGGAAGAACTGATCCGTGTCTAATTGCAGAATTCCTCTGCAGGTCGTCAGTATTAAAAAAGTAAATACGATACGAAATCCAGGATAATACTCATCACGCCAATTGAAGTCGAAGTCAAAAGCGGGCAAACTTATTGCTTCGTTTTTGATGCACGCGCGCGCTCATATTTCATCCTATTACACAGCTCAGCGTCGATTATATAATGCACCGCAGATGAAAAATATCGCAATTTATCACAGCCGAGTGGCTTAAAAACCACTCGTACGTGAGCGAAACTTTACTTTTTATTATCATTATTTTCATCCTCATCCTGATCTTGGTCAGCCGTAAGCGAGATACAAATCAATTAGATTGTCAGCAACGTGCCTGCACTCATCTCTTCGTTTCTTGAAGGATATTTGGCAAGCGTAAACGTGCCAAAAGTAATACGTGAATGGATGTGCAATGCATAATGCAACGTATTTCCTCTTCCTGTTTGTATGGACTTCTTATTATAATTGTACATGCGATATAATAACGTGTCACTTGGTTTGCTCTTGCTCTGCTCTGCGTTTAAATAAACGCAATGAATGCAAACGAGCATCTTGATGCTCTTTCTTCCCGGTAATGTTGTTTCGACGCGACGCGGAAATTCGGCAGTGCGTGAAGCCGTTCGTTCCATTATTCATTCGCATCGAATTGAATTCCGTTCATTTCGTTTGCAATGCGCCTGTTGTGCTCGTAATGTTAATGTTAATGGTAATGTTGTGCCATTAAAAATGCGAATGATGTTGCTCTTGTTTTCGCATTAAACGTCGTTTTCTTTCGGGCCCAGGAGCCCAGGAGTCTGAGTGAATTGAGTCTTTGTTTTTGTATTAGGTTCCAATTTTATTCACATTTTCGGGGCAAACTTCTGCATTATTGTAAGTTTCAATTGTATTTCGTGAAAGATATCATTTACTCTCGAAACTTTTCTAAATTCAATTTTCTCTGAGGGAAATCTTCTAATGTCTGCATCGATCAAAACAAACAGGAATCGAGTGTCCTACAGAGCAGAGAATAGCAAAGGGCTGATATATTTATGATAATCGTTTTATTGCGCTACAGGCGCGTTGCTTTGTGCCCACATCCTGGCAAGCACTTTAATAAAGCACGAGCCGAATTTCACGTTAGTTTTTTCACATCTCGCCGTAAGATCAAAGGACGAAGCAAGGATAACGGACGTAAAAGGAGGCAAGAAGCACATTATTGTGGTTTATTGCTTTTATAACATAATTCGAGCACACATTACATTGCATTGCGTCTTCGCCATAATAGCAAATCACAAATTAATAGATCATAAAATAGGTTTCTATGTCGTTTTTGTAAAATGATCGCTTTGCTTTGTTTTGCTTCTGTACGAATATTTCGTGGATTTAGGGACTTTTGTGGGTTCAAGTTTAATTTGCACGCGTGCGATTAGATTTTCGGTGGTGTTAGGTGGTGCGTTTGCAATTAATGCGACTCTGTTATCGGAAGAGCCCCGGGTTGCCTGTAGTTACACCACAGCACACCGGCTGCGACGCATTATCCTTTCTGTGGCTGACCCGATTTCAATATTTATTTCGGCCAACAGCAGCAGGTAGGTAATTGTCAATGAGTGAAAAACTTAACAAAATGCATGAGAATGAGAAGGAAATTGAATTCATACGAAAAGAATTAAGTGCGACTGTGTGTGTATGTGGAAAATCGCTGGGGCAAACGACGAATAAGAAACAGAAAACGGCAAAGTGGGAAAAAAGGAGGTCGGAGCGTTTACGCGCATGTAAATTATAGGCAATTTGCGCCGTCGACAATTGGAATGAAATTATGTTGTGGCAATACGGCAACGGAACAACAGCAAGTCAGTGTTTTTGTCTTTTTGCGAAGCGAATCGAGGCGAAAGTTGTTTCGTTGTTTCACACTCGAACAAATCTTGCGCGATTTGTGATATTTTTTCGGCTCAATCGAAGCATAAATAGGTCACTCCCAAAAATGCAATTGAATCTAGGGTCTACCTTCTACCTAAACCCACATTCGATTTGATTAGCTTTTCATATTACTATCCAAACAACTGTATTTGTATTTGTTGGGCAACAATTCAGAACTGCATTTTATTAAAGACAAATATTTGCAGGCGCTGCGCACAGGAATGAATGGTAATCTTACGAGCAATTTGCTCCAAATATGAAGTGTAATGGTGTCATCCTCACAATGCTTGCCTTGTGGCGGTGGCGTCTTATCTTCATTGTCAACGACACAATTGTAATGGTATCTGGAATGGATTAAGACAAACACGTACTGCGGCGCCAAGAGACTGAAAGCCACCGGTTTTCTTTTCGTTTGACGTGATCTGAGACAAAGAAAAACAAGAAATTGTTTTGTCATTCTTTGATCTCCTTTCACCTATGAGCGTATGGCGTCCCGGAAGTGACATGGACATGAACATCTGCCTGAACGCATTCAGGCTTTTCTTCTATTCTATTCTTTTCTGGTTGTCTTTTCTTTACTTTTCTTGTTATACGAGTATCGGTTGTCTGGGGATTTGATTATTCTTCCGACTATTATTTGCTTCCTAAGCTGTATCATTCGCATCGATAATACCTACGTACTATCGATAAATACACTTGAAACGCAACAAGAAGAAGCCGTTTTGCTTGCGCACATGTGCGTTTTATGGCCAATTGTTAAGTAGGTACGTGAACACAAAGCTGAATGTTCAGCTTCAGCGTTTTCCTTTATTTTTGCCATTGGCTCTCTCAAAATGCTTTCACGTCAATAATAAACTATTTCAAGCGCGCATTTCGCAGACAATTCGTACGGAAAGTAGTGCTTAAACCAGCAACATATGCTTTGAACTGCGTTTTCATACGCGTACGACTATATTAGTCGTATGGAATCTATGCAAAGTCGGCCAGCGTCAGTCAGCTTTTAACAACTCTATGGTTGGTTGTTTTGCGAATGCGAAACTTTTCAGCGAAAGCAATTTGCATGCAATGGAATGGGGTAAAAAGTTAGGTATAACATTGTTTGACGAGTGTTAAAAATTCTACTGAAATGGACACAGAATATTCAATTGCAATGCGTATTTCTTGCATGTAGAACGAGTGGGTATAGGAATTGGGCAAGGCAAATATTTGACGAACGTTAGTTGGAGATCATTTGGTGCAAGGCGCACTTCTCCAGTTAAGTGAGCGGAAATTCTGCGCATCTGCATTAAGCTCATTGCCGTCTCTCGTCTTCCGCATCCTTCTTGCCTTCTCGGCACTTAATAACTGCCGACATTGTGTTTCGGATTAAACATCTCAGTCAGAGCTCAGTCCTTAAACAAATCAAAACTCCAATCATAACTCTGCGCAAATGTCTTTTTCAATTAACAATCTTCCATTCATTCTGCAACTCTTGCTTCAATGTACTCGTCGTAGCAATCCTGCAGGATTAAGTTCGTGCGGTTTTCTTATCGTTCACGCCCGAACGAAGTTCAGTGCAACTGACTAATTCGCGTCTGTTTTATGTTCAAGGATACAACACGTACACGTACAACGAGACGGCGCACACCGATCGCATTCCGGACGAAATCCTCTCCGTCCGGTACGAGGACGGCAAGTGGTCCAAGCCGTACTACGACTGCGGCGGCGGCAACATCTGGATGCTCACCTACACCGTGCCCTTCTTCGGATTCACCAATAACACGTACTTTTTCAAGTGAGTTTCATAATAAATTCACACGAATGCGCAGGAATAACAACACATTTAAATTACTTTCGTTAAAATCGTGCATTGTGAGGGCAAAATATTATTTTAATTATGTTTTTGTCGAGGCGAAGCGACGCACAATTCCGGAAGAACGAACAAGTGTCCTTTCATTCGTTTTTAATTCCTGAGTGAGCGGATTATGCTATACAATTTCAGCACTTCCTTCCTTCGTTAAGTAGCCCAGCCCAGTCCAGGTCCGGTGATTGTTTAAACTCATTTGAATGCGTGTTTTTCGCGCATGCATAACGAAGTGACTGGAACGCAATTGTGAGGAGTATGTACACATTTCATGTGTTCGGCGAGTGCGCATGAATATGAGCAAGTATACCTACATCGTACATCGTTAAGTTCCATCAACATATAAAATGCTCCACGTGCCTCGACTCATATCGCGAGGGTTTATGCTCTTTGGGGATGTGTTTCCGCGTTAATCCATCTTAATATTCGACTGTAATGCGCATTTGAATACTCATACTCATACTCATACTCAAACTCTGAATACTTTCTACGTATTTTCTTTATTGCTAGTGAGCTGATGTTAGCAATTAAGTGCACTCACTATGTTGTGGGTGGTTGAGAGCATGAAGCTGCTAGGATTTCACAATCAAGCAGCAAACAAACAAATTTGTGAAAGCGATTTGAAACTCAAACGATGGCAACGCAAAAGCTAAAGCTAAAGAGCCGTTAACGTTGCGCGTGCCCAAGCAATATGATATTCGCATTCGCAGGGCACGCACGCAACAATTTTCTGTTCATTGCATTGTAACGTTACACATTCGCCAACCTCCAACCTACAACCTCCAACCGAATACACATGTTCACTTACGAATTAACGCAGACTGACAAGCCGTACGACATTCAATCTGCCCTCGAATGCTGCCCCCGGCACTGGCATAATTGCACCCTTGCGTGTGCTAACTGGCAGAGTGTTATGCTCGCGCTTAAGTTACCAATTAATTGACTGCAGATATCGCTCAACAACGACGCTCAGAAGCATATTATTCAGGCATTATCTTCATGTCTGCATGGGTTAATGGGTTGGTATCTTTATAAACTGTGTCAATTTCGCAGGATGCTGAGGAATAAATGCGCTTGATGAAGATTAAAACGCGAATGTTTGCAACTCGCCACCGCACATTCAGAGCAATTACTGACGGTGGCGGAAGAAGTGCAAAGAACATTAAAGAGGCACGAATGGCAATTGAAATTGCAATTGCAATGCAATGCGATGCGATGCGATGCGATGCAATTCAAACAGTCGGCAGTATTAATGTCCCATTCCTAATTGAATTCGACCGACCGAGCGACCATCGCAATCCATTAAGCGCGCAGGCGGTTTTGCATTCGGCGAATTGATTTTTTCAAGTAAATTAAGTAAATCTGCAAATCTTTCCAGATACAACGCGGCTTTAAGCCGATTTTCATCTGGTTTGTGCGGGAATTCAGGGTGAAGTTGAGTTAACTTAAGAAATGAAAGGTGTTGTTTGCCTAATGAACGCGAATCACGCGTACTTTTCTGCGAAACTGTGTTCGACTTAGTAATTTTCTTAAGCCGCTTCGCCTCGCTCTTAATGAGGAGTTTATAGGAAGAGTGTTGTGGGCCCCACCGAAACTTTGAAACTTTTCCAATAGGCAGGGTTTTTCTAATTATGAAAATTAATTTTTGAGCACGCGCGTAATTAATTATTGGATTTAATTAATACTTATTAGAATTTATAATGACGTTTTTAATTAATTCACATTGAGTGCCATTAAATTTCATTATTACACAGTTTGTGGATGAATTGAATTAAATATGCATAGGTAGTGAGCACTAAAGGGAGTTTAATAAGGGCGCAAGACATTATTTCTATTTGATTTAGTCCCAGATGTGTGTTTGGGGTTTTATGGTGGATGTTTTATCATGTCATTTGTCTCGGAAATTGCCGCAAATATTCCCATTCCCATTCCCGTTTGTGTACTTTGTCACAGTCACATGTCTGTATGATATTTATTAAAAGTTCCCATCGACATTTGGGCTAAATCGCGACTGCGACAGCGACAGCCGCGCAAGAGCTATTAATCTGAAGCGACTCATTCCATTCCTTCCTTCCGTTTCAAGTGAAATTATGTATAATTGTCATCCATACGCGGAGATTCATCAAGAGTCGCCAAGTAAAATGCGGCAGAAGTTACGTAAAGTCAAAGTTAAAGTCATTTTGTGCGCATTGAAATAACTCTCGGAGGCGGCAGCAGAAAGGGTGAGTTTGAGTGTGCCCTCATCATGCGCGCTCCTATCGCGGATTGTTTCTAATTAACATCTCGTCGCGTCGCGAAGCAATCAGCTAGAGTGTATCCTCGACTGGAGTGCGCTTCGATTCATTACATACAACAAGTCAACTCTTGCTGGCTGCTGACCTGTGGAGACATAATTAGATAATTAGTGTACGATTGTGCTTAAATGCATTGATTTATCAGTCAAAGACGATATGAAAAATGCGACAGCAGCAATGACAAACAAGGTTATGATACGAAAATAGATTAGATCCAATCCCATAGGAAATTAGATTTGGAAAAAGATTTTTGCGCTTGCGCTTACGCCTGCGAAAATTGCATTTAGGCCGGAAACGCGCTGTCTGTCTGTCGCACGTTCAAATATTCACCCAAGCCGCCCCCGAATCCGGCTGACAAACAGTCCTGATCTGCATACAAGTACATATGTATTTCAGCTGAATGCTGGGAAATATTTTTCAAGGAATTTGCCCGCCTCGAACAATTTATCAACGGATGGAATGCGGAAAAACATGAATAATTTTTCATGAAAGTCGCAATGTTATAGAAAACTGAAAGTTTTCATTCAGTTTGAACATTCGAGCAGTTCTAGCGGCGTTTGTTCAATTTAGTCGTGCAGAAAGAAGGGCAATAGAATGGAATGGTAGGTTATCGCGTTGGCGTGGTATAATACTAGTATAGGTATGTGTATATTGCTCTTTGTTCTTCTACAGCACAGGCCGCTTTTTTGTGCCCAGCCTGCCCTATCTGGCAAAAATGCCAATTCCATTCAATAATCTCGCCGTAGATTTCATTTAGTGGCTTCAATATCCATCCCCCGATGCGCATTCGGGGCTAATATCGCGCTCTTTTGTTCGATTGAAAATGCGCAATACACACAGGCATCAGCATAAACTTTAATAAAACTTATAATAATTCTCGAAACTACTGTATTCGCGATCATTTTCTGCGTGGTTTATCAGATTAGCTAGCGAGGTAATCAGTTTCAGCGAGGCGACAAGACGCCCACCTGAAGTGTCGGTTTCAGCCTCCCTTCGTTCGTTCGTTCATTTGCTAACTAATCTGCTGCTGCCGCTTATAAATATTCATTTCCAAAGGCTGCATTGCATAAGCTTAAGCTATGACACTTGCGTGAATTGGTCGGAAATGGGAAAGTTGCAGTCATTCTGCTGTTGCGTGTGCAATTTTTCACTTTATTTCTGCGTGTGACACCTACGCAAATAAATTTGTAAAGACATGCTTTCACGATGTAAGTTTACTTCTTCCGCTTCTGCCGCTCACCTCATAGCTTATGCGATGCGCGTTCATATAGTGGTGCAAACTTTCACTCAACTTATCTGATGACATTTTCTATTAGACTTTTCGCGCTTTCTTTCCACACTTTGCTTGTCAACTCGACTCCAACTCCGCACTCGCGCTCGCAATGTAATAACATTTTATTTATTTGACTGTCGAATGTGAAATGCCTGTAGCTTTATGCATACCTATAATAGTTAGTTACAATATAGCAATACGTAGTTTGAAAAGTTTGATAATAAAATGAATTTGCTACCGGCAGGGAATTGAAGAGTTGTTTCGTATTAGTTTTACTTGGATTTAGTCAGCAACATACGTACTTAGTGTGCACACAAACATGCAGAGATGCTGATAAATTCACGCCTTCGTGCTTCGGCACTGCACTGCACTGCACTGCACTTTCACATTCAATGCAAATGCAGGCCAAGCAGGCACTGACTGAATTTATTGCTAGCGGTGTGCATCCACGGGATGTTTCTCAGCTCAGCTCAGCTTAGGTCCTAGTTTGCTGCACACTGCAGTGCAGTGAGGGTGAGTGAAGTTTCCTGAATAACGCGATTGTTCAATTCACTAACCGCGAATGAATGTAGGTATGTATCTTGAAAGTTGGGCTTGATGGAAAAAGTTTGCAATTTGTTTTGCGGAAATTAATTATATTTCGCCATTCGTCGGTCTAGTCTGTATTCGACGTAATTCGTAATTGCAATTAGACATTAGCTACACGTGCATAAATCGCGCAGCTAGGCATTTCCGCGTGCAATCCTAGGGATTATTCCATTATTCAACTTTGCCGATTAGTTTTCTCATTTCGAATGCCTTATCGCGCGTGTGGGGTTAGTTACAAGCCACCGCCGCGCCGCGCCCTCGTCATTATCATCAGCATCCACCACTGGCGCCGCCACCGGGCCATCTCATCTCATTTCATCCACTATTCCCCATCCGAAATCCAGATGAATGCGCTGAAATAGTTAAATCAGTCGCGAGCGCATATGTATGCACAGTGTTCCTGTGGAAACTTTAAATCCATTTGCACTCGCGCCCCACTGATATCGACGCCAACTAACTAAATAACTGCCTAACTAACTAACTCTCTCTGCGCAACGAAATACCCGTACCCGTAAAAACGCCGTCGGATTCCATTGGTAATCAATAGGCTCGTCGATTTTTATCAACGAGTGCTGCGCTCTGCTGTGCTTCAGAAACTCGATCCCGATTTGTTTTTCTTCGGCCTTAAGCGCTTACACGCGCCAATTGTCAACTTTAATCCCTCTAGAAATTCGCGTTCGCAGCGCTTGAAATTCATCTATATAGAAACGAGCAAACTTTTTTTATACGGAGCCTGAATTTTTTCAGTAGCTTAGTGAACGGATGGAAGGTCAAGCCAAGCCTAGCCTGGCCTTAATCTTGAAAAGTTGAAGCGAAACTTCTACTTCTACTTCTTCGGTTTTGGTTATTTTATCAAAGATTTCGTTACTGTAACGGCGATACGCCGCTGCTTGGCACGCTGGCAAGTGTGTTATTCAAGTAAACAGACAGCGATAACGATGCGCTTTTATCGACGTAACGAATTTTCCACGCTCTCCCATTACCCGGAACACTTCACATCGCCCACACTTGCTTCAGCTCGTCTCGTCTCGTCTTGTCTGGGGCTCTTATCAACCGTCCACGTGCGTGCCACATCTCTAATCAAAAATCGTAGCAACTTCCTCATTCACGACTTCACTCTTCACATTCCGCTCTTCACCACTCGTCCTCTTCGCTTTCAGACGTTTTTGCGATAAGGCTTGTAGAGTGCACTTTCTATTGAACAAACTGGAACTATGTACCTATATATTTTTTCGGAAATCACGAGCGCATTTTTATTTACTAGTCGTTTATTACGGTTTTATTGGAATATTGAATGTCGATAAACATTAATGGCTGGGGCCTGAGTGAGCGCTTGATTTTTATTGAAATGCCGCTTGCGCTAGCGCTGATACGTGCCAATGGCTTAACCGTCTTTGGGAAAATTGCGCGGAATTGCGCTTCGATTATGTGCGCACACGACCGATCTCAGAGTGCGATCAAGGATCCGTACCTCCACTTTATTGCAGCTTATCTAATTTATGCTAGTAAAGTTTAAGAGGGTCCGAATTCAGGATAATGGTAATGGTATTTGCACCGGTATTTAATTAGCGTCCAGTACAGGCCGGCCGCACGACGCCGACATTGTGATTAGTATTGAGTTCATCCGATTGTTACGCTGGTCGACCATTGTCCACACATAGGGCGCCACGCTGATACGGTATCCTGAATGTGATACATGTGATGTTAACTAAGCATGCACCGAACAGACGTGGATTTGTGGGCTTGTACAATTAGCTCGTGTAACAATATTGCGTCGCTGACGTGCGTCCCTTGGATAATGATTCACTCGAGTTAATCTTAGAAATGCAACTGCTCTGTCCTGCACTGATCTAAGTAATCTTTGTTGCTTCTTGTTCCAGAGGGACCAGTGGAATTGACATTGATCTGCGACGCGTGGACATTGACCAGTGCCCGTTGCCGGCCGACAGCACGCAGTTGAACATCTTCGCTTCTTCTGACAAATGCAAGAAGAAAACCACCGAGGTGAGCCATATTATATTCATGTCAACTGTCTAACAAGTCAAAAATGTATGAGAAATTTCATTTCATTAAATATTAGCAGCACGCGTTTGTTCATCTCGTCGCTCGACTAAATGTTGAAAGAAAACTTCAATTTCAACTTTGACTTTGCGCAAGTTACAAGCTGCAACTTGCAATGAGCAAACTTTGTAGCCATGCAACTTCACTTCACTTTACTTCTTCTTTTCCTACTTGCGTGTCATTGCATCTCTGCTGGCATTAAGGATAATGAAGGATATCATTGTTCAACGCTAGACAAATGCCATGCAATGCCATGCCATTTTCACACATATGCGCGATTTTCCATTGGTCATTACTATGCAAATTGCAGCTCATTACTACTGCGAGGCGAGAGCAGACTGCAATTGCAAGTGGAAGTTCAATCTTGTACGTTAACCCAAGTGCCACTTTCCGTCGGTCGTCCCAAGAAATTACAGAATGGATTTGTAACATTTCCATTTCCACTCGCGCACCATTCGATTATCCTGATTTCTTCCCTTGGGTTCACATCGTCATTTTTATTTATTACTTAGACTTCGACTTGGACTTGGATGAGGAGATGAATCACTGCTCTGCAGAATTGAACGGTTTTTGGTTGTTTTCTTGGGTCAGTTAATGCATTATTGAATTATGTTGCAGTGTGTACCTCTGGCGGGCCTGGGGTTCCGCCGCGGCAGCTACAAATGCGTCTGCCGCAAAGGATTCTACTTCCCGGACATCAACGCCGACCACCGTTTCTACAACGGCACGGTGCTCGAAGAGGAGTATGAAAAATACATGCTGGTGAGTTGACTTGCCCATCCATTTAATTAGGCATTGGTGGCGTGCAGTGCATCTGGGGGATGATTTATTCCATGCAATATTCACAAACATATAAGCGCCGGTACCTCCAGGGTGCGATACGTGTGCGGACTTTGCCAAACTTGGCACACAGATTTTGTCCGCATGCCATGCCCTGAGGAAGATCACCCGAAACTTGCTTTATCGCTTATAAACTGCCGCCGCGCCGTACGTAATATGAAGTGACGTGACGTGCCGTGGCAACGAAATAATTCGGGCGCCCATCCACAAAAAAACCAAGGGCGGCACTATTATCGCTGCTGAAACGAAATGAAATGTGTAATTGCACGTTGTAGATTTATGCGCTTCTGCATTCATGATTAAAACATACTGCAGCGCAGAACAACACAGCGACACAGGATTTGCTTTTATTCTGCGACAGTTCTTTTGCGAAATTGAATCGCAGTCGCATTCGAAGGAAATATGCGAGTAATGCGTGTGATGTACGCCCTTCGAGTGCGTAATTTCATACGCAATAAAGCACATGGAATTTGTGCAATTCTGACATTGCCGAAGCCTGTTTTTCGTCCTTTTAACGCTGCCTTTTCAGCAATATTATTGCACAATGTAGCAAATATAACATTGTCACTTCGAGGAAAACAAGACAAGTTTTACCGCTGTTATGCATCTTTTTCGAAAACGTGCTGTGGTGCTGCTTGATCAGCAACGTAACCAACGGCAACGGTTTACTTTTCTACTTACTTACTTACTGAGACTGGAAGTAAGTGGAGTGTGTTTCTCCGAGCCAAATATTCGATATGCGCGCATTTAAATGACTCTCAAAGGACAAACGTACAAGTGCAGAGCACTGTTTAGTCCGCAGCTTGCGTGAAAATGCTTGTTTTCTGCACAAAGCAACAGAGCAATAGGGCATTTATTATTTATTACGTGAATTATGTGATTGCAGGGTCAGTCGAACCATTACTCAACGACTGGCCTCTTCGAGTGCCTGCAGTGTCCGGAAGGCTGCGAGTCCTGCGAGGACGACCGGCCGTGCGTCGTCTCCCTGAACTGGGTGATGCGTACGGCCATCCTCGTCCTCTCGTGCGTTATCATCTGCTGTCTGCCGGTCGTCGTCATCTTCACCTGGAAGTACGGCAATGTCAAAGTGAGTGAATCTATTAATTCAAGCGTGCAATATTTAGCGTTTACCCTCGGCCCCATCTCACCTCACCTCACCGACCGAAAAGGATTTTACCTTTCAGCATGTCATAAACATTACTCTTTCATGCAATCAACGCTGCTTTTGTGCGCTGATGACTGGCACGTGGAAAAAATTAAAAAGTTGCCTTTTCTTTTCATGAGTTTATACTTTCTTGGGATAATTTCCCTTAAGGCTAACACTGAGGGATGAAGTTTTAGGAAATTCGTTCAAGTCAAATGCAGAAACCACCCAGAAACCAACTTGCACTTCGGGTGAAATTATCGCATGTTTATTAGAGAATTTTATGAAATATTTAAAGTCAGATAGATTGCCATCAGTGACGGGGTTGAAAGCGTGTCAAGTGCTAATTAAACTTATATGACATTGACGCTGGCGCCCCCGATGTGATGTGATAGGAAACTGCCGACCGGCCGTAAATAACAATCACTTCTGGAGATGGAGTGAAGTTGAGTGGAGTGGAGTCGAGTGGAAAATCGCCATGCGAACAAAAGCTGCACGAATGCATTCTAATTAAATGCTGACGGCTCAATTAGCGCGCGTGTTAATGAAGACGTGCGTTCGCTCGCTGAAATTTACATTTGCTTGTGGATATTTTCAGGTCGTCCGAGCCGCGAGTCCAGTCCTGCTGCGCGTTATCACGCTCGGCGCATTCTTCATCTACAGCACGGTGAGTGTGGGCCATTTCGTCCAATTTTCATGTCACATCTAATATTTCCCTCGTGCTGCGCTGCAGAATGCAAAAGTGCATTCTACGTGCGGTGCGGTGTGCGGTGTGCGCATACGAAGTGGAGTTCCTCGCATGGTTCGAGCTCCCACTCGGTTTGTCCGACAATAGAATAACTGCTGCGGCTTTAGAAATGTTTTATTATCCTGAAAATGGAACCACTGGGACTGTGACATGAAGTTTTTTCCACTTTTATTGTATAATTTGCATACTGCGCTAGTTTTTCTCTATTCTCTCTTGAAATTCCCGAAAAACGTGTCCTCAAGGATAAACTTTTCAAGCAATCAAACGCGACTTGGGCCAAGAATTAATGAAGATAAATCTTACCTACATGCTTGGCGTTCGTGAAACTTACTCCAGTCGAGTTTCACACTTGACTGCTTGCATTTTACTTCGGGGACACGTAGTTCTCCTTGACGGCTGGTACATTGGCTGCATTTTTATTAAAAAGGTGCAAAACTTGCACCAGAAACGATTCATTCGCTTATTTGTACGCAGAATAACTTGAATTTCCATGAAACGCTCACATGATTCTGCGCGGTTTAATATAATCGCTGAACAATTAATGGCGCGTTCCCCTTGAACAATCCCAAAGTGAGGTGAAAACCGCACAATCTTCAAGGGCTTACCTTGCAAGTTCAAGGAAAAACACGCCTCGTCTCAAGTGGCTTTAATTGCGGGTTAATTGTTCTAAACTTCTAGGGAAAGTTAACTAATATTATCTAATATTCGTCGTAACAGGAGGGAAACCAAAATTTTCAAATGAAAATCAAAATCACAAGCAAGAAAACAAGCAACAAGTGCACTTGCATTCATAAACTTTTCCAATTTCACATATCAAACCGACCGAACGTCAAACATTCGCTAAGTCTCGCCTTGATTCTTTCATCTGGAGGCAGGCGGTTCACATCATATTGTTCAATATTCCAGTGTGTGCCTCACAAAGTGTGCAAGTTTCAGTTTGTCGAGGGCGAACTTCCGACGCGCGGAGCGGAGCGATATTAATTAGCATGGAAACTTTTCGCATACTCGTATAGTTTGCGCGAGATGAAAGTTAGCACGCGTTGTATTATTAAAAGCCAGACAATAGCAGCCCAGCGAAATACTGTTTCGACAGCATTTTTGAAGAAACTTTTGAAGAACCGACACCTACAAGCGGCAGTCTTATCTGTTAAGAGCTAGTTGTGTTGCATACATTCCGGTGCACGTATATGTAACATTTAATCCAAAAGAAGAATGTACCTAATTGCATTTAGCTTCGATCCATCAATGGTACTTTAAGTTGAAGATAACAACAAGTAAATCAATTACGCGATCCTTCAATTCCAGCCCAGCCCAGCTCAGCTCGTCTGTCTTCCCTTTTCTTCATTTCGTTCGAGTCAATGGATGAGACGTTGGCCTGACGTGCCTTGGCTTGGTATTGTTCGTAAACAATGATAGATTTTAATGGCGGGATTAAGTTTCACTTCGGCCAGCGCGTTTCATTCATTTTGTTCACCCTTTACCTACCTACGTCCTTGTTTATGTAATTCTTAACTCAACGTGCGCATTCGTATTTGCATTCGCATTCCTGCTTACGAATAATAACCTTAATTATAGATCCTTACGGAAAGAATTAAGACGCGCGTGTTTCGCGGAACGATGGATGGCTAATGAATTTGGACAAACAATGCTGAACACTGAGTTACGCGTCCTAAGCAAACAGCGCGCAGCGGGCAAGGGATGTCATCTGATATATACTGTACTAAAACATCTTCTGCTTCTGTTTCAGACGTTGGTGATGTATCCGCAACCCAGTGTGTATACCTGCACCGCGCGAGTTTGGCTGCGCGAAATCGGATTTTCGCTCACCTACGGTGCACTCATGCTCAAAACATGGAGGTGAGTTTGCTTCTTGCACTTTGCCATTTTCCCTTCTGACTTCTGACATTGCACTAGTACTGCAGCTAATTTACGACAATTTACATACATTGTGGCGGTAGCTGAAACAGTTAGAACTAAAACTATACTTCGTTAGCTTGGTTCTTGGAATATAATATACCAGCCATTTTTTAAAATTTTTTAACTTTAATAACTCTGCTTAGAATAAGGGCAAAGTATTGGTTTAACCACTTATTTCGTGTAAAATTTAATTCGGAATCCAATGAGCTTTAAGTGAAAATTCTATCTTTTACGGTTCAAGAGATATTTGAGATTAAACAAAGGCAAATTTTTTATACCAAAAATAGGAACTTATCAAATTTTCATAACTCGACTTAGAATTATTGTAAGTTGGTGGTTTAACCACTTATTTTGTGTAGAATTTCATACAGAATCTAATAACGTTAAAGCTGAATTGCTATCTTGCATAGGTCAAGAGATATTTGCATATTTGTGAAATTTTACTGAAATTGGCATAAATTTCGTAAATCGTAAATTATGATTTTTTTGTTGAAAATTGTGAAATTTTCAAACTTCAATAACTGTGCTTAGAATTGGGACAAGGTGGTGATTTAACCACTTATTTTGTATAGAATTTAATTCGGAATCCAATGAGCTTTAAGTGACAATTCTATCTTTTACGGTTCAAGAGATATTTGAGATTAAACAAAGGCAATTTTTTTATGCCAAAAATAGGAACTAATCAAATTTTCATAACTCGACTTAGAATTATTGTAAGTTGGTGGTTTAACCACTTATTTTGTGTAGAATTTCATTCAGAATCTAATAACGTTAAAGCTGAGTTGCTATCTTCCATAGGTCAAGAGATATTTGCATATTTGTGAAATTTTACTGAAATTGGCATAAATTTTCTTGATTCGTAAATTTTGATTTTTTTGAGGAAAATTGTGAAATTTTCAAACTTCAATAACTGTGCTTAGAATTGGGACAAGTTGGTGATTTAA
>NBZA01000218.1:0-16174 GCA_003054995.1 Aleochara bilineata
CGCGCTCGAAAGGCAAGCGCGCTGACCACTCGACCACCGAGTGTTGTTACCCGGACCTGTTGAAAGTGAAACACAGCTGCTGTTTGCGATTGGGACTTAGAAAATTTTTTAGCGGCTCAACAACTACCGTCGGGATACGATGGCAGATGCTGAGCCACTTGCGTTTGCACTATCGTTGCTAATTACTTACTAATTAGAAATTACACGCGTTCCTGTTGGAGCCCTACATGGGGGAGGCGGCCGCTTGAGAATGTATACTTGCCACCGTCCATCAAGTATCCATTCTTCCTCCATAAGGCGCGTTGGTGGCTAAATTGTGCTCATAAACAACAGGTAAAGCACTAACAATGTGCAATGGCACCCGATAAACCGCTTCCGCAAGTAGATATACCTAATTACCATTGATGTGTGGCATTTCACCTCATCCAGGAGGATCGTTGTCCTCTTCTTCCCTCTGGATTGTCCATGAGACAGCGATTGCTGCAAAACAAGACAAGTGGTAAAGAAACAATAATAAAAGACTTCATACGCTTTTCATTACTAACCTTTTGTTCCATTTTAGGGCGCTGTGTGCAGTAAATACTCTTGGCCCATCGTCAAGAATGTTTCCAATCCTCTGGGAGTGTGTTAACAGCTCTTGGAGGTTCTGCAAAGAAGTGAATTAGTCTCCTAACCAACTAATTTTAAGACTTACTTTGTGGGAACCTACTCGGAGCGGGCACCTCTAGAAAGGAAATGATGCTCTGAAATAAATGATAAACCCAATTCAGTGGCACTTGCTGGCCCGCTTCTGAAGTTACCCAATTACCACTAATGTATAACATTCGACTTAATACAGAACGAACATCGTCCTCTTCTTTCCCCTGGATGGTCCAGAAGACCAGTCCATCCAGAGTTGGATGGACTATTTACTGAAAAACCAGACAAGTGATATAGAATTAATAACAAGACTAATTTTTCCTTTAACTACCAACCTTTGCATTTTATTCCAGAGGGATTGCTGTAAATACACACTTGGAACATCACCAACAACGGTTACCATGCTCCAGGTGGGCTTATGCAACCCGTAGATGCTGTAAAAGGAAGGCATAGTTTGGTGTGCATCTAGCACAGTCACTACTCTCTTGTTTCCTGCCTGCCCCTGAAGACACCTGGCTGCTGATTACTGTGTAAAACAAAAATTAGACACTTTTTAAATAATAAAACTACGCAAATAGGTGCCAATACTTATACCTTATTTGATATCTAATCTAAAAATATAATTGTTAAAACTTACTTCCTCTTGTTTCCATTGAAGTTACAACACTTTTTAATACCTTATTAGATTTACTAAGCAGTAGTAAAGGCAAGCTCTCAAACGCCTGAAAGTAAGGTTAAGAATCAGCTGTAATGCCGCGTTTGTTCGTGTTGTTTGTGTTTTTATTTTGATTTCATACCTGAAAGTCTTCATAATTTGATTAAGAACACTTATTAGAACAAGTGTACTAAACTTGATGTGCATTATGTTTCCTGCTAATCATAAAACAGTATTTGTCTTGGACCACACGCCGTATTTTGGCCTCTCGTGTGAAGCTCCTATTGAGTTTGATTTTATTAAATCAAGAAGTCCATCTTTCACACCAGTGACACCAATTTTCAAATCATTATGGACATGCAGCGTGGAATCCGCAATAGAGTATTGTCGCATTGTGTGGGATTTGTTTCCGGGTTCAAAAATGGTAAGACATTGTTTAATAGCGTCCCAAAATATTAAGTTAGTCTTACCTTTATTATTTCAGATTAAATTTATTGCTAGTGATTCCACATCACACGAATTAAATACTTGGGCACCATCTCAGCAATCAATCAGTTATGTACGTCAAAGTAGCAACGGCTAAGAGCATAGATAACCTATATTTTAATTAATTATTGCAGATTATGAATAGCTTGATACCATTATGCATACCTCCTTCAGCAAACGAATTGCGTTCTGCATCTGAACCAGAGTACACCGTCATACATGGTCTGCGTGCTGCAATTAGTGCATTAAGTGAATGCACAGAACTGCAGTGGAACAAATATCAAAGTGTGGCCGCAGCGGACAGTGGCAAATTCCTCAATAGATCTAGACTTATATGCATAACTTCAGCAAGGGATGATAGCAGTATGAAACGGTTAGAGGAGATTTTCCACAGTGTTTTGCAGCAACACAATGAGCATTGCCAAAGCGACAAATCCCGTCCAGAGAAACTGCTTCACATTGATCATTGTCACTTGGTTATTATCAATACATTTCCAGTTAGTGTTGAGTCACAAGTTAGCAATCATCCTCCGACTAATGTTCGTAAATCACTACATGACTTGAACCTCGTATTGCAACTTATTAGTCTTTCAGATCTCTTCAATTCTCACAACTGAGGTGCACTCTATCAAAGCATCACTCATCGCGAACAAACTATCCTCATTAATTTTAGAGCATTATGATCTCGCCAGCACAACCGTTACCGGCATACCAATGAAAGAAGAACAGAATGCGTCTTCGTCGGCGAACTACGATGTCGAGATATTTCATGCAAGTTCTGCACATACAGCCATTCTCCAAGGTAACGCATCGGATACAGAAGCTATTCGGACGATCAAAGAAGGATTCGAATACGAAACAGTCACATTGAAATGGTGCACTCCTCGGAGTTGCGCTTCGGAGATGCAGAACTGCACGTCCATGTATCGCATTACACCAACGGACGTGAACTCTCGGCCTTCGCTCTGTCTTATCAATTTCTTGCTTAACGGAAGGTCTGTCATGCTGGAAATGGCTCGAAAGGCTGGTGGGAAGATTACCAGCCATCTGTTGGCTGCGCACGGGGGCGAGATATTTATTCACACGCTGTTTACCGCTCGATCAGTGCTCGAGGATCCGCCATCTATCTCCGAGGGCTGCGGAGGACGAGTGACTGACTATCGCATTCCCGACTTCGGCATGCTCATCAAGCATAATCGGCTGTGTCCGCTTAAACCGGGCAACTACAAAGAGATCCCGATATTAAAAATGAAACAGCGCCTGGCGAGACACACAAAGTACTGGCCGCTGACAATCAGCTCCACGTTAATATTTAATCTGAAAGGGGTACGTTGACCCTCGGTTGTCTCATTGTTATTTAAAATGTGTTTGTCGGTATTGTTCTTTAATAGTTAATACTTGTATTGCAGTATATCGATCCCTTACCTGTTGTAATCACCGAGGAGAAAATCAACGAAGATGACGTGAACAAGTGCAAGCAAGTCATTTACAATCTGCTTGGTTTAGAGACCAAGCATGAAGCGCTGCATGTCGCCAGTCAAGGACTAAAGTTCAAGGGCCAGAAACGGGAGGATGTGTATAAGATCATTTGGAAGGAGCTGGAACTACTGCTCAAGAATAACTTGCACACTGAAAATCATAGGGAGATCTATGACTACTTCCTCGAGTGCACCAAGTTCACTCCGGACACGACT
Organism: Aleochara bilineata; assembly: GCA_003054995.1. NCBI lineage: Eukaryota > Metazoa > Arthropoda > Insecta > Coleoptera > Staphylinidae > Aleochara > Aleochara bilineata. The sequence goes on from NBZA01000218.1 coordinate 3,475, forward strand.
GCCGACCGTGTGGAGTTGGACCAGGCAATACGGGAACTGGAATGCTTTGATAACGATGGCCACCAACGCGCGTCCGTGATCCGCGCGACCACAGACTCCCCAATGTCTCCTCCACCAGTAGGGACCGTTTCGTTCCCGCGAAGCCCTGCATCGCGGAGTAACAGCTCCATTCAATGCACGTTATTTGACATTTTCATGACCGCACAGGAAAGTAAGATCAAACCTCGTACAGAATTGAAAGGCCGCTCCAACGGTCTATTGAAGTATGGTCTGTATCCTAATATTAAGAAGGATAATGACCGCGGGGGGAAGTCGGAGCCCATGGTTATTGAATAAAAAACCTAAGCAAAACATAAACAAGTCAATGAAATTGTATCTTCCTTTGTAGTTTTAAGTCAGAATGAATGCAAACCAACGAAAGACATAAATACTTAGCTCATTCTAATTAATTTACACACATTATTTCTTGACCAAGCGCACGTTGATAGCGAATCGGCGACATTTGGCCGCCAGCTCGTCGTGCACCAGGCTGAAACACATCGCAACGACGACGAGACCGAGGAACAGGTAGGCGCAGCACGCGTACAGTTGCATCTGCGCACTGAGCTCAGGATTTTGAGGGAGTCTGTCCCCGAGTCCAATCGTCGTCAGCGCGATGAAGCAAAAGTACGCGGCGTCCAGGAATGTCCATCCGCTCGTCGTCGCGAAGATGCCAGCACCGAGGCACACATAGCCTACGAAGATGAGGACCACTAGAGCGGCTGGCACTGGCGGCGAGCGCCGCTGCGTCGCCGAAGTCGAAGACAGTGGCGGCGGGCTGCCTAGTGAATCAGCTGCCTCCTGGCGACATATCAATGGGACCCTTGATGGGGTATCATGCGCGCACATTCTGAAATCAAAAAATGATTTCTTATTCATCCTGTCTGAGTATACCCCACTGTAATATTACCCATGTTCCTGCTCATTCTCCTCTTCATCCTCTTCAATGTCAGTGGTCCCCGTAAGAAAACCAATTGCATTTCTTGTCGGGGTAGAATGCGCCGAGTGCGTGGGGCACAATTGGGGGTCCGCTAGCATTTGGCGCACCTGCATCTGGCGGCAGCGGCCACGGGCGTGCGTGGTGCGCACAGTCGCTAAGATAGTTTTCTTCGGCGGCTCAATGTGATCCTGATATTCTATTATGTGTTTATTGTTATGGCAATTATTCTGACCGGTGGTAATCTGAATTGCTGCGCAATCTATAAACAAGTAGTACATTAACAATGACCAGGAGCAAAATACAATATGTATTCTCACCATCATGATGTGTTCTACAGGCGTGATTATAGGTAGAAATTGTCCCAGTGCTGGCTTTGTGATAGCCAACCACTGAATGCGAGAGCGCTGACTTTGGCACTTTCGGCTTGCAGCATAGTTTGGAGTAAATGCGCCTGCAGCCACCGGCAAGCAATGACCCCAGAGCGGAGAGAAGGACGAGCATGAGGGGTACGCCAATGAGTGCGTAAAATATTGCCGCGATTTTTCCTAGTGCCGTTCTTGGGGATAATCGGCCATAGCCTGAAATTAATAAAATATTACATATGCTGTTTTTACTCTCAGCGTGTACCCAAGACTAACCTATAGTTGTTAATAGAGTGAGTGAGTAGAGAAGTGCTCCTCCGAAGGTCCATTGCGTTCCAACAGCACTTGAAGCGCCTGTTCGGCCCGACTCAACAACAGCCCTTTCAAAGCGCTTCAGCTGTTCGGTCACCAATTTCGTCCAGTTCTTCTCGTACAAAACGTTCAAACGTTCTGAAACAATTTCAAGCGTTAGCAATCTAGAAGTGTTATTTCACGTCAAACTTCCGCTGATTTCATGACCATTAATATAATATGTGACTGTGACTATTCAATGAGAAAGTGAACAAACACGTAGTGGAAAAACTTGGGAAATGCGCTTCTTGACCGGTCTATCATGTACACACAATCTCAGTAAATGTGAATCGAGGAATGGGGAGTGGATGGAGTTCTGGAAAATGCATCAGATGTTGGGATTTATTCATATTCCTATAAAACTCATACGTGAACTTCTTCAATGTTACTCGTGCTCAATCAAAACTGTAAAGAAATGCAGCATTTGCGTTGTTTTTCTCAAAAACCATTCACTGTAACTTTTAAACTTTGACATCTAATGGTACATTCAAGATATCTGACTTAATTTACATTGCTTGGCAAATAAAGTATTACAGCAAGATGCATTAAACCCGGAAACAGCCGGCGAAAAGTTGAAGACTAGATGCGAGCTGAAGAAACTTTTGCAGAACTGCGTGCTGCAATAAAATACGTGCGATGCATGAATTAATTTTTAGTTTTGCATTGACCGTGCGTTGCCTGCTAATGTATTTAATAATTACGCGCTGCAGGAAAGCGAGGGCAACAATTACAAACTTCGGCATACAATAGACGAGGCAAACTGAGATGAGATGAGCGCGGAGGCGGCAGATTAAAGAAGTTGCCGTGTTGGAAACGCGCGCTGGGGAAAAATCCGCGCCGGGTTCAGGCAAATTGATTGCTACCTGCTTGCTACAAGGACATTTAAGCCGGTTTGCAGCATTGTTAATTGCTAATTAGACAAGGTATGGAAATTAATCGGGCTCATTTGCCTCCAATTACTCGCCTTCTGCGCGCGCTTGCTGTCGCTTCTTCGGCCCCGTAGGGAAATCTTCGCACTTCATGTGGCCGGGATAACAGAGTCACTTTACTTAGGCGCACATCAACGCGCAACGTCGGGATTGAATGGCACTGGATTGCGAGCGTTCTCTTGGTACTTTTTACTGTCGAATATGTACGGTATCAAGATAGGAATATACTGTTACTGCATGACTATTTCGTTTTAAAGGATTATGCAGTAAAATGTATAAAGATAGATCAAACTTGTAATCTCCGAGAGTAATTAACAATTTGCGTTTATTTGTGTGTTTATTTGTAGGAGAAAAGTGACTTTATAGACGGATAAACTAGCAACCGTCGTCGTTGGCATTATTGCTGAAGCTGGTAATTACAGTCGGGCAGTATCAAACCGAAGCGAAGCGCAAGCGACGGAAGCAATTGAGATCGACTGACGCTGACGTCTGCAAGTGAAATTTGTTGGCGTGCAATAAAACAGGCAGGAGACATCGGTGCGCGTGTGAAAATATTGCACGGCACCGACCGGCTTGACGACGAAAAAGTTATAAAAGAATCGAAGCCCGGAAAAAAGTTATTAGGAAAAATGCATGAAATTGATGGATTAAAGCAGTGCTGACCAACCTTTTTTCTACGCGGGCCCCATTGGTACCAGGTATATATTAACAGAGCCAAAATCCATCATAAATGTTGACGTTTTTATGAAAATTAGGAAATTTTCAAAACTTCGATACCTTAGCTTAAAATTAGGGCAAATTATTATTCGAAATCCAATGAGCTTTAAGTGAAAGTTCTATTTCCTACGGTACAAGAGATATTTGATATTAAACAAAGGCATATTTTTTGTACCAAAAATAAGAAATGTTTACTAATTCTTAACTCTGCTTACAATGACGGTAAATTTATGGTTTAACCACTTAATTTGTGTAAAATTTCATTGAAAATCGAATGGTGTTGAAGCGGAATTGCTATCATACATATGTCAAGAGATATTTGCATATTAGTGAAATTTCATATTACGCAAAACAACTGTTTGTCTAGTATTCCAATGATTTTGATTACAGATTACAACAGTAAAAACAGTTTTAAAATATTCGCAATACAACGCAAGATATTTAACTTTATAGTTTGACTTTCCTTCAAAATTTCCAAACGCGAGCCGCAAAGAGACCTCGGAGGGCCGCATGCGGCCCGCGGGTCTCGATTTGGCCATCCTTGGATTAAAGCATACATCGACGGATGTGATGTTCCACAAGCACGAAACGGCGTGTGTGTGGCGACGGCGGAGAATTGAAACTTAGCGACTTTTTCCCAGCGCACGCCAGCCACCGACCCGAAGGAACAGCAATAAAATTGCATACACTGGCCACGTGGCTGGCGCAACATGCTGGCCAATTGTTTCTCCTGAGTTTATTTACAATAAGCTGAGAGAATGTAGAGGTGAAGTGAGTTTTCTACGAACATTCCCTAGGGATGATGTGGCAAGGACGAAATATGGCTTACGAGCTCGCGTCGAGTGCATGATCGATGAGTGACGTACACGTTTCGGATTTGTTGGATTTGTTTAGGTTTTCCTCCGATACGTATTTTCAATATTTCGCTCGGATTTGCTTCGAAGTAAGAGAGATGTTAGCGCGCTCTCCGCAAATCTTTGTAATTTGTTTGCGTTTGTTTGGCACACGTGCCATTTCTTTCGTGCCTTTGTGAAACTGAACAAAACACATGCTTCACTGCTTCTTCAACTTTTGATTGATTCCATCATCACATTCCCAGCCAGGCTTGCAGGTAGGTAGCCAGTTTCAAATTTAATTTATGCGCTTGCGCAAATTAATTGAAGCATGTTATTGAGCATGTATGGATGGTGAGCGCAACACACCAACTGTTTTTCATTTGCAAATTCCATCGATTTGTCAAATTTCACGCTCAATTTGAGCCGCTTTCCATGATGTTTGCCGTGTGCTGTGATATTTGATCGGATGAGCAGCAGCGCGCCAAGAGCAATGCACACCAGCGCATTATTAATGATAAATGGAACGTCTGCGAAGCTGTCACAATGAAAGTCTTCTCTCGGCGATGCCTTTTCTTTTCGGGGCATTATGCGCGTGACACGCTCAGCTTTAGCTTTAATTATTGTTGCCGTTCCATTCCGTTCAGCGCCGCGCCGCCTGGATTCATAATCATGCTCGTCTGGAGTGATAATAATTAATTACCTCTTGTTTGCTGTAAGCGCTGAGGTGTTGTGTTTGCCCACCGAACGTTTTCGCACTCATAATTCATCTCGTTTTTTAATTGCACACCCCGCTGAGCATTAATCAGTATATAAATTAGTTAATTAATTAATAAATAAATTCATCTCGATAGATTTGACATCAGCAGGCCATACCAGTGCCCCGATTGTACACAGTGTTAACAGATGATAACAAGCGACTTGCAAAATGGAATTTAATCAGAACATTCCACGCTTGTGTCCTTGATCTGCAAATAGTTTGCGTAAAGTAACGTAAAGTGGACTTCACAGTGCAGTTGCGGTGTAATGCGGTTCTGGCTGAAGGCAAAGTGTCATTATTGACGGCTAGATTTAATTTCTTCTTATCGACGTGGACGAGGACCAGGCCGAGGACGAGGAAAGTCAACATTTGCTGTGTATAATCCGATGGCACCGTTTTTCCTGAGTGTGCGTTTTATTACGGTGGGATAACGCACAAGCTCTGGCGTCAAAGAACGTCTGCGTGGCAATCAAGCGAGTTAGGCCGGTCGCCGAGGATATTCATGCCGAATGAAGCAAGAAATTGCATGCATATTTATGTTATTTTTAAATTCGCCTTTGTTCCATCGAGTGCGTACGACATTCACCAAAGAGACATTCCACCAGCCGAGTCTGATGAATTCCACCCGGGACGTGTTAAATCCAACAAACGGGTAGCGCCCGTAAAAGGCGTATTCCTTCTGCCCGACGAAGAAAATGTATACAAATGTATTATATCACGAGTGCTGCTCATTCTATGGCGAATAATATCGCTGGAAAATGTCGCGCACTTGAGACTTGAGAAATAATTTCCCAAGAAAATTATCTTTCAAATAGTGACAAAAAGAAAGACATACTCGTACCAGTTTAATTCAAGTTTTTGCGCGGGTGATCATTAATTTCACGTCTTTTTGCATATTAACATATGATTTAGCATTGAATGGAAAATACATTCTGCACATCCGCGTCGTGTCATCCCCATCATCATATTTCACTATTATCACTATTATCAGTCGACTGTGGTGGAAGCTGGGGCGGGTTGTGTAAACAATTCCTCGTCGCTTAAGCATTAGGCATTATTACGCCGTTGTGGCTAGAGATGTCAGCCGCATTCAGCTGAGCGTGCCCAGGCCACAAATTAGGCGGCCGAATGGAAGCCTCAGATTAGGATAAAGTCTCAACGGCGAATAATGCATGTATGTATTTATATAAAATAGACGCCCGTATGGGAATGCTGCCCACTTACATTCATCTGCCAACAAACGGTTTGAAAAGACCCTGCATGCACCGCCGTCATTGCGGTTCAAGCAAAGTGCCATCGTATTGTCTGCGATGCGCGATTGTTACATGTTTACGCTGCTATTATAAATGCTAATTCGAATGGAATACTCAACTAAGTGACAACATTACAGCAGTCTTACAGCTGGTAGCTCGCTCGCTAGGTTTAATCGCTTATTCTCATCCCACATACGTATGTACCAACGCTTCGTAACACGCCGAGAGTGTGTAAAAAAGCCAGCGAAAAACGTTATGCGATAATGACAAATGTTCCACTTTTGGTGTTCCACGCCATACAAAAACCATATGGAGTTTCGGTTAATTCACTCGGCGCTGAGCAAGATTGCTCTTCACACACACACAAAGATTGGTAACTGTCCCTCCCTTAGCCATGCACGAGTGCGACATTGAGAGATATCGTCGAGCAAAATTAGCAAAAAATTGCCGCTTGAATTAGCACACAAAAACACTTTTGCGCTAGACGATACGATCCGAAATGAAACAAAAGGAAAAACGCGGCAAGGCCGTCAAGCAATTACAAACGCGGTTGAACCCACGTCAAGGAAGATTCCTCCGGCGTCGCATCAATGCCATTGTGACTCTCGGATGGGCAGATGTGTGTATGTGTTCATGTGCCGGAAATCAATAGCCGCGTGGAGAAGGATGTAAGCCGGTTGCACTTACAATACTTCACTCGAACGCACATTGATGCCCTGAGCAGCAGCAGCAGCAGAAGCGAAAAATAAATAAGGCGACCACAAATTGCAATAACAAACGAAGCGACGACGAAGCAAGAGAAGAAAAAAGTCAACGGTTTAGAAAGTTGGAAAATTCCGGCGCCCGGCGTAATCTGGACGCATTTTTTCCGTACGAAGTTCGTCAAGTTTTTATGCGTTTTGCGTCCGATATAATAAAAGTTTTATTAATCACGGGATGCATGCATGAATCGTAAATAATACTTTTAGCATTCGCCAGAGAGAAAATAAACTGCTGCAACCATGACCGAAAAGCAATATACCATCAAAGGGCATGACACCTGGGGAATTCGGCGTTGCGTTGTTTCGGCAGGACAATTGATTCGTCCACCGCTGCAGTGCAGTGCAGTGCAGCTGGTAAATGTTTGTATGTTGCGAAAAGACAGCCGCTCGTGGATTCCCTTTGAGCTCGAGATTTTGCGGAATTCAGCTCGAGTTTCGTGGAGTAATAGTGCGGTTTGTATTCAGATGCATATTACGGTGGTGAGTTAGTAGCAAACGTGTTCGGCAAGTGTTGTATGCAAAAATGCGAAAGAGGAAGATAGACGGCAAAAAAGTCGATCGGATTTCCGCGTGTACTCGCTTTTTGCGCTCCAATTTTGCGTACGCCTCCCACATGCACATTTGCCGCTTATTCATGAGCGAATTTATTCCGATAGTGTTGGCAGGCAGTCTATTTTCACGCAGAAAAATACACGAGTTTCACGGCTGTGCAGTACGATTTCTTAATCATCATATAGCAGTCGCAAGCGCAAGCCGGCGTAAATTGACTTTCGTCTACTTTGCTTCACCAAAGCAAACATTTTCGAATTTATTTAGTCAACCGCAAGCGCAGGCAGTGAGTGAGTGGTTTTTTTCTTACGTAAACAGGGCATAGTATAGCATAGGTAATGTCGTCAGAAGGATGTTTTGAATGTTAGGACATTTCATCTCAATTTCAGCGGCCGCGGCGCGCCGACACCACTCCGCCGAAGAAACCCAAATTGGTTGTGACATTATGAGGATTCTGCGCGTGTCACAGTCATTCCATTCCGTTCCATTCCATGCGCATTTATGTGGTTTGCCTTGCAGTTGAAGTTATTCCACGAATTACTCTCCACTCGAACGAGTCGCGCCGCAAAATTCCAACAAGATTTATCATTTTTCCAGATGCATGCGCACTGCATTTCGAAAGATATTGACGGATATTCATGGCAATTGAAGGGCATTGTCCTGCAAGGCAATTTCCTCATGTATTCCACGCATATTGATTTTCCACATTGGAAAGCCAAGATGCACCAGAGAAATAATGCCGTTCTCGGAAAATATGGCATATTTCGTGCAATATGTCATTCAATTTCACCTTTAAATGGGTTCTTAAGCTGATTAATAAGTAAACATGTTTTAGCCCCTTGTAGGTATGCATTTATCGACACACCAAGGGTGCAATTGACTTTCCACGTTTCTTCCCCGATGCGAATTAACTACTAAGAGGATAACATTAATTACGTGCCTCTAATGCGTTTAGAGATGTATTATCCGATTGCATTGCGTTGCATCTAGTAATATAGCAGTAATACGTCAAGTTGATGAGCCGGAAATTGAGAAACTGTATGATAATGTTACAAGACGCACAGCACAACGTGATATGCTAATAGGAATCTCGAGTGTGCAGTTTTTATTAAAGGCCTGGCCTTGTAATGGGCAGCGAACAAGAAGGAAAGGAAGGAAAGCATCGTCATCGCTTTATTGTTGCAGACTGAAAAGTTACAAAGCAGTTCTCTGCGAGTTGCATATGCAAAGTTCCGATCGTCGGCGTCGTTTCAGCAAACTTCGGCACAAACGGAAATCACAATAAAGTTGATAACAAGTTGGAAAGTATGCGAGGCAAATATTTATCTTGGACAATGAACATTCCGCAACTGTCGGCACTTCACTTTGTGCATACACCAGCCAACTAACTCAATGCCAATGCGATTTGCCAAGTGGTTGCAGATCGTGAAAGTATTCAAAGGAAAATTAATTTTTACCGAACGCACTATATAAATACGATTGAAATACTTTCAAGTTTTAATTAAAGCAGCGATGCAATGCGATGTTCTATAAGTGTATTGGCGCCGTCGCGGTTGCACGTCTATTGCAAACAATTGATCGAGTTTTCCGGGCATTTAACAGATGTTTGCCCTTTTCACTTCTCTTCGTTTCTCTGCTCTGCGCTGACACGCTAGCCGTCGGCAAGCAATGACATAGAACAAAATAAAAACTGTAAACTACCAACTGCTAGTCGCTACTATATAGCATTCGAGTTTAATTGAAACAATATTGCAATATTGCTGAAATGTCGGTGGAAATTTGTTCACCGCAGCAAACAGCGCGCAGTCCTGTTTTATGATTTTTCGCGAATTCATCGACAAAGCTGTGTGTGCACGTTAATATTTGATCGTGACTGGGCCGTAATGTGAAGTTTTAACGAATTTCATCACAATATGCGTGCGGTTGATTTTAAAGATTAGTTTAGATTAAATTTCGCATCATGTTGTCGCCGTCGCCGCCGCCACCATTCATTCAATGTCCTCGGCGAGAAGGAATGGAATCTCGCTCGGCGCACAATCGCATTCAGCCAGTTTAATCCTAATTCAGATAACCGCGCGTAATTAATTCAATGAATTTCATGGAATGGATTTTAATTAGATTGGAATCTAGAAATTAATCAAGAAATGACTTTTCTTTCCTGATTAGGTAACTTCATAATTAATGTTAAAATTTGTCTAAATTGACAATACAACCAACTTTTTCAGCCAAAAAAACAATCAAATTAAATATAATTGAGAATTGAATTAAATTTATGAGCTGTTCACGTATTTATGACAGCGGTTTCGCGACCAACAATAGGTTTACAACTGCCTACTTACACGGAGATATCGCGACGCACTCGAGACGGATTTAAATTTCAGGCGCATTTCAACCCGGGACAAAGCATCCACGACGAAGGGATCAGGAATGAAAGATAGCGGGCACACAACAGGTGGATTTAATGGCGCTACCGGCGTGCCCTTTGCGTGCCTTGCAATCGCCCGCCCGTCCGCACTGCGTTCGTCTAATCCGACGACTCAGGTCTTCCGTATTCTGGACGCGATTAATTTCGGTTTGGCCCTCGCCTTGATTAAACTCGCCCTCCGAATATGTTGTATGATTATTTTTTGCTCCATCAGATGGATGAGGCTCTATCTCCGACATGCGCTACTCAGAAATAGTCCTTTGAATAAAATATTAACCAAAGAGAAGATTAGAAGTTCGCTATTTCAATAACAACTTGAAGGGAATAACAAACCTAGAACACCTACAAAATAGACATTCGAAGAGGAAATAGAACGCGACAGGATTTCACCGCGGAAAAAATAATCAAAACTCCGTATGGTGCACTTATCATATCCTGGAGTTGCAATTTTCAAGCTGAGTGCATTCGGCTTTGATTGAAATTACATCTGGCATACGCAATGACGGGTTTGGGGGTGGAGGTCTGTATTGCTACCCCCATTGCCGCCGCCGCCGCCGCCGTCGTCGTCGAGTACGTACAAGCGTAAACGGCGAGCCATAAACTTCGAGTTGTACGCATTCAGTGCACATCTATTTATCAATCAAATCAATGTCAGTTACACTCGACGAGGTTCGCCTGCCTTGAATACGTTCGGGTGCGTGCAGCGGAACAGCAACTGGGACAGGGACAGGGTTTGAGTCTGAGACGGGTTGCCATTTAAGACACTCATTACACTTAACCTTCTTCCCTGTTCTGTGCTTAATTCGCGTCAATTACATTCAAAGCTTCTTGGAGCGTAGGCAGGTAAGTATGCGACATTGCTTTGCTTTTGTTTTACTTTTTCTGATCAATTGCCGAAATGACGTTCACGTTTACGCTTGTTTTTATATTTATTCACGTTTATATTTAAGGTGCGCATGATGGATGGACGGCCGACGTGTTCCGGCGCTTGCGCTCTGTTGATTTTGTTATAATAGCTTGTTATTATTCTCATATCTCTAAATATTATACGTTCTCAATTGTGACATCGTCGGATGGCCAATAAACATGCAATTTCCATGTAAATCATTGCCATAAAAACAAATCAGTAAACCGACAAACCAGCAAAAACAAACCCAGATGTTGGATTTTATAATTAAACTCTACCCGTGACTAAATGAATGACTGGAATAAAAGGTGCAAACGGCCTGAAATCTGAATGATTTTCCAGCGGCAGAACGGAGTGCGCACGTAACATCTTGACGATGCCATCAAACCGTGCACTCGTGCGGTACGAAGCCGTATCTTTTCAATGTTCGTCGTCTTCAGCTATCAATACTCGGCAATTTAAATCGGCGAGGAAAGAATAAAATATATTACACAATATGCATACTCATAGAGTTTGGTATGCCTAGTTGTTGAGAACTTAATAGAGCGTCGCCTCGCGCTAATGACTAAAAAATGGAGAGCTTTCTGTGCCCTATTATTGTATGCAGTTGCTTGCTGCTGTCGGGAATTACAAAGTGCAGGCAGCAGCCAGCGGCTGACGTTATCATCAGACGTCGACTCAACCCAACGTGGAATAAATGTCCTCGACAGTGGTGCGCAATGTAAACGCTTTTTTTCCCGGCTGCATATTTCCATTACCTGGCAGTGGCACGAGCCGGAAGAAATATAGCACCGAATGAGTTTCGTTAACGTTTACGTTTAGGTATATTTTTTATTATCTTTCACTTGCACCACGAGTGTGCCTACAATGAATGCAACTTGCGAAGTTGAGATGGTACTTTGATAGTGAATCCTTTATTTTACGAATACGTACTTCTCAATTGAGTTTTTGTGAAAGGCCTTCTCTGGGCTGGCCTGTCAGCGAGCTGTATACTTCGACTGTGAACTAAGCTATATTTACGCAATCGCGTAATTATACGCGCTTCAAATCGGAATGGATTCCCTGCTGGGAAGACCAGGGCAGACGCGTATTAATTCCAAACAGCCGCCGAGCGTTGTTTTCCTGGCAATGGGTGTGGGTGGCAGCACAGTACTACCACAGCAGAGCAGTAATATGTGTACCATTCAATGTATTTTAATCCGTTTATAATAGTACTTCGGACATGCCCGTTCATTCGCATGCTGATGCGTTTCATCAATTTTAAAGCTAAATCTCGGAAATTGCCGGCCGGCAGGCAGAGTGCTGATATATAGTACGGGGAAAGCGCCTAATAGATCCGTACAGAAACAGTACACAATGCCCTTACAAAGGTGGCAAAAATCTCGGTGAGTAATTGCCGTCAACACGCGATTTGTCAATACCCATTTCAAGCAATCCTTGTATGTTTGTTTTGAATTGTTTGATTTGTTCTGCTGCATTGCATTCCTAGCGTAATTATACATAAACTGATATGAATTTATTATAAATTGACGCAAACTGTGTATATCAATATACCTATACTGAAATGTTTGCGTAATAGTGAAAAATAAACTTTAATTATACACAGGTGTACACTTATTATTTATATTAATTATAATTAATATAGCGACCCTTGTCCCCGGTAGAAATTAATTAGATTCGAATTAATATTTACTTTTCTTCATGTTTCATTGCATTTCAATTGAAAAGGTAGAAGAAAAAGAGCTTTGGCAAGAGAACAAACAAGGGAATAGACATTTATGCAGATTACAGCAGAATGCGAATACAAAACCAATCAAATTCCGGCCGTAATAATCTCATTGCATTCAATTTGAACCGAGCGCAAGCAAGTCGCT
>NBZA01000218.1:20806-38923 GCA_003054995.1 Aleochara bilineata
TAAAGTTGTGTGTTAAAGTATTAATAAACTATTAGTAAACCTACAAGTTCGTTTCTAACAAACCTACAAGTTCGTTTCTAACAATAATTATAAAGTTAAAGTGGTTGAAAGTTGAAGGAAAACTAAAGTTGCAGTTGAAAATTTGAGATAATAATAGCAACAAGTATGCAACGCCCCCGTAATCGGTGTAGGTACATAAGTGAGTCGATAATTACAGGTGCATGCACCGCCCTACGAGCGGAAAACAAATACGTACTTAAATGCACAGCGAGCAGTCTTGCACGCGATTCCGCAATTAGTTGCGATTTTTTCGCGCGGCGAACTTGATGAATGCCTTGATGAATGCCTTGTTGGCGCCTACGCCTGACCGCAGAGGGATGAGGGATGAGCGCAGGCAATTCCAATTTCAACTGAATACCATTTTCAACGAATTCCAATCCATAAAACGCATCGCATCTACACAAGACTGCCCGTCATTTTCCAATCAAACGCTCGTAAAATGCGCACAATGCGATTTTTAATTGCACTCGAGCGCGATAGATAGGTAGCATCAAGGGTGCAGCGAGAAAAAGCCAACATCGGAAATATCGACCGTAAAACATATTTATGGCGGGCAGCAGACGGGGCCACGACGAGATGATGGGTTTGATTCACTCTTAAACCCATCGACCGACGTGTTTTCCAACCCAAACGAGCATATGCACAACGCCGCATAAAATATACATGCATGCACACATTGATCTGTTCAATTGCTCACCACCACCAGCACTTTTTACCGGAACGCGCAGGGAAGTACGAGTAAGTCCATCAAATCATCATCATTGCATCTCCATCTGCGTTCGTTCGTTCTTCAACAAACATAACGCGCTGCGCCGCGCTTCAGATGATCGTTTTTGCTGACGACTGGCTGCCAATGTCGATCTTATGAATAGATTATATGATATGCAAATGCATTTTTAGTGCTTTTACCCTAGCGCGCCTCGATTTATATCTCAAAGATTGTTTTGCGAACGGAAGAAAGAATGAAAGAAATCATCATCGGCGCGACACGCGCACCTAATCGCGTTATTCTTGATGTTCGTTCAGTGCCGACTGAATGCACAATTGCGGCATTCCTGCGGCAAATTGGCTTAGCTTATGATAATCGCTGGAAGTGCAGCTGGGATAAGAATGCGGCAAATTGCGTTCCAGCAGAGTTGGCAAACGACCTTTTATTTGAAGATGCAATTAAACAAATGTTCGCACATTCGCGTTAAGTTTGGCGTGTTCGTGTTCACATTCAGTCGAATGCTTATTGCTCGGCGGAAAGAATTCAAGTAGATTGTTGTCTGTTTAACGCACGAATCTCTCACACAGATGCTGAAATATCACAAGAGAAGCACAATATCGAAATATAATCCGAGAAAGTACATATTTCATTCGGCGCGTAATAAATCATTCGCAGCGCTCGCTTGCTTCGCTGTTTCATGGCGAGTAACCTTCGACCAACATTCTTCACGCTTCCGTGCTCGTAGTGTATTCTTCTCCTTGTGCCTGTGCGCGCAAACAAACAGCGCTGCAGCGCAACGCGAACGCAGCGGAGCAATTTATTCAAAGTGATTGTTAAACGCACACCCAAATGCGTGTGGTAAACGCGCTCCTACGAGTCTCTCTTAATTTCAGAACGCAAATTCAATTCAACAAAGGCAGATTCGATCAGAGATTCAATTCGCATAAAATATGATGGTTTTCAGTGCTTCAGAAATGTCGTAAATTCATTTCCTATGGCATAATCGACGACTGAGATGTATTTGTTCAAGGAAGAAGGAGGTTTATGGGAGGGAATGAAAGAATCAGTCACACGCGAGGAACAAGTTGTAAAACAAGAGATTAGATGGTCTTAGAAGCGCAAACTGTAAGTACGTTTACTTACCCGGGAGCCAAAGTACCATCGATCGCTAAGGGCTCGGGGCTTGGGTGTTGCGACGAGTTCGATTAAAAATGAATTACATTAGACTGCAAGTGGCATGGGCATGCATGACTCGAGACATCACTTCATATCAACATACATGAATCTTATCTTCTTCCATCTGTTCGGCTGCAGTGATGCAAGTTATTCACGTTTACGTAGATACACTAATGCAAGTCGAGAAAGTTTATAGGTCGATATTGTAGGATGCGTAACGTGGAAGGACAAGCGAGGACAAGCTTTCGTCAAGGATGTGAAATCTTCGCTCGGACAAGGCGCCCCGAGACGTTGACACTGGCGCACAGAGACTGAGACTGTGTGTGAATACGCCACAAGCAATTTTTCAACATCGTGTCAGAAAATTTCGGAAAATTTCGCAGACGCGCTGGAATTCCAATTAAGCAAGCTGGGAATGCGTTGATGTTAACGGGCGCACACTCACCTGTAACAAAAAGATAACAATATGTTATAAATTATAATTTTACAGTAAGTATGTAAATTGATTGAGCTTTCTTTTAAAATATCTTACAAGATTGAATGCAATTTATATTTAACGTAAGTGTATCGCTGTATCAAGAGGGCGAAACTTCGGAGGAAACTTCAACGCTTAGTAGAATTACACGCAAACTATGCAACGTGTCTTGTTGAAATTAGTCGTGATGGCTATTGTAGGAACTTGAAAGTTTCGATGGAAGTTTATTCAAGCACCAGTCGCCTTCTACACATTCATTTTATACAATAAGGCAATACAATACAATACTTCAACTAAAACCGATAAAAATGTGATCAATCAAAGCACAACGATATCGCGCAGTCGATATCACCACAAATCACTGAATCCTGGTCGCGAGCCCGCACCGACTGCCCCTTGCAGTTAGCCAGCCATTAGGGCGTTGCATTGGAAATCATTTAAATCTGCCGTCGAGTTTTTACGCTCGTTAAAGAGCCATAAAGGCAAACGCTTGGCAAATGTCGTCCCAAACTTGAAATTTACCCGAAGAAAAAAACTGACAAAGCAAGAGCAGACCCAGACCCAGACCGCTTAAGAAAAGCTAATTAGATGCTGTCCCTTCCCTTGCAAGCAGATTATTTCAATGAAGGGAAATTAAAAGTCAAAAATGTACGAAAAGTAGTTAAAAGTTTAAACCCAATCTTAATGACTTAAGATTTCTTCCTTAAAGTAGGTACAGTATGTAGGTACTTATAATATTCTAAATATTTTTACAATAATTTCACTTTTTCTTGAATGGTAAATGAATTCGTTGATTTGGTTTAAAAGAACACAAAACGTCTCTTTCTGTTCTGGCATTTTCAGTGCTTCCGGTGGAAGAAATGACACATTGCATTGCATTGCATGCTGGGGCGAACCGTGTTTGGGCGCAATTTCTGTTTAAATTTTACGACACGTTCCTCTGATTTTGTGCAGGCAACACAATTGCATTGTGTGTCCATTGTTCGTAGGAACTTAACGCCAAATCGTCCCGCGTGCACTTTCATTGCGAACTATAAAGCAAATGAAACGTATCGAAACATTTACAACACAGCATCGTCGCTCAGTCGCGAAAAGGTAACAAACCTTGGGCTGGGCTGTGTTGTAGTCTGGCTGTAAAAGCACAGAGAACCGAGGCAAAAAACGCTGAAGAATCAGAGCATCTCGATGTACTCCTAGTGTTGGCATTGCAAGCAGACAACGATAAAAAGAACAATGAAGGTAAATAGCGCGCGACTCACAGCTGCTGTTTGCATATTCGCGCCTTTGCAAGCGCAAGCGAAAGCGCTTTACGTGTTTCTTCCACAAATATTTAAATATTATATTGTATAAACGTGTGTCTACGAGATAAAATGAAGAGAGATCACTCGATTGACACGTTGACTCGTCGCGACGAATCAATAACTTGCTTTTGTTATTTCCAGGCTGGACGTCAGAAACCGTCGGAAATGGTTTGCGATTGACCTGCATTCATAATGCAGGAGACGTTGCGAAAGCTGCGAAAAACTCGGACGCATATCTGAAAGATGCTATGCTAAGGGATGCATGTCCGACACGCGCTATCTAGACATCCGACGCGTCGCGACTCGACTCGACGCTGACACAACAGGCTTATCGAGTTTCCCCGCCCGCGCCGTCGTCCGTCCATTGTCTCCGGATGAGAATTTATATAAAACGACGTTCAGGCGTATTCATGATGATCCAGAAGCAGCAGAAAATGATGCTTCCTTCCGGCCTTTCGCCCATCACCCGACCGCAAAAACAATCGCTGTTACACGTTATTTTATTTATCGATCAATCTAATTCCTAAGCATTCACGTGCCCGCTGGAATAACAGAAATTAAATTTACGATATCCCGTGGATTGAATTAACCCAAAACGACGGAATGAACAATGAGCAAGACATTTGTTCCACGAGACGTACCAGCTAATAGAAAATAATCATTCTAATAGGGTACAGATATTGATTCGCCTTTTCCTGAACCGAACAGAGCAAATGAACTGAACTGAAATTAAATCAAATGAAACGAAATGAAAGTTGCGCTGCACTGCACTGCGCTCTCATTTAAAGACTAGGACTAGGTAATTTCCGAAATGACATTGGTGAAATTAATTTTTACCATTCGTGATCCGACAAAATAGCAAACGTTAATGGGCTAGTTTGTCGGGGCGTCATTTGGGCAAAATACGTATACATTTACATTTACGCGCATTGGTTCGATATTTGAATAAAGCAATTTATAGCGGTTTTTATAGGAAATGGCGTGCCGGACATTAAGGCAAGACGCGCGCCCGGAACGAGAAGTAACAAGTCACCGGACGGATAATATAATCGAAGGACCGCTCCCGGCAATCGCTATTACATAAAGTGCGCGCGTAAGTTATTATAAGTCGCGCATTGCAGGGCGGCGTGAAATCAACGCACAGCGGCCGTTAGGCGTAAATTATGTACGTTTCAGTAGCCGCCCCCGGCTTTTTCCATGCTATCGTTCATCATACCCGGGTGAAATTAATCAACTATAAACCCGGCCCCGGATTTGTCTTCATAAACGCGTTCTGCCGAGCAAAAACACGCCACAAGTTGCTATTAGTCCATGGGACAGAAGTTTTCGTCTTAAGTATGTTGTAATTGTGGGTTTTCCTGACGAATACAGATCACGATCATCCCCGGGCAGGGGCTGAGTGAGTGAACTGTTGGTGGTGGCAGGAAGCACAAAAACGTACAGATTATTAGCTTAATTAACGCGCTCAATCAGTTTAGTGGCCAGCTAGCTAGCGTCACGCACAATAATTAAACTTGCAGCAATCGTGAAGCCATTGTAGATCACGCGCATCGTTTTTCAATTGCAATGGGGATTAAGCTTGACAACAATAGGCGAGGAGCGCAGGTTGCGGCACTGCATGAAATTGAATGGAAAATTTAAATTATGAATAATGCATTTTTCATCTTAACTCCATTACACCACGACGCAGACTGCAGCCAGACGCGTGGCAGGTTTTCTGTTTTGTTTTCTGCCTTCTGTTCGGTTCATTCCTGTGTTGATGTCTTGGTTCGGTTCTTCTAGTGCAAGAACTGAACTAGTTAGTGCGAAAAACAAGCGTTATCCGAGCGTATTGATTTAGTAGCATCACGTTTTTCCTCTCCCAGGTAGGGACAATTTAATCAGCTTATGTAAAAATATTACACCGTTATGGGAAGTGGCAAGAGGCAAGCGCAACTCCCCGAGAGTCGAGCGTAATTTAAGGCGACACATAAAACGTTATTGTCGGCGCGCCGCCGCCTCCGAAAAGATTCAATCGCATTCACGCATATCCGGCAATAAGCCAGCAGTCGCATACCGCTTGCCCTTGCGATTTTCACTCGTTTTGTTAACTTTTCCCTTTTCCTGAATTAAATGCAAAACCTGTTAGATTTTTTCGCGTCGCGTCCTGGAGGTGATTGCAAGTTGTCGCATCGCGTCGCTTGATTCAGTTACAAGACGAGCATTTTCCAACGTTTAATCACGATTGCACGTGCTGATCGCTGTATCATGTTTCCTATTATACTTCATGGCCAGCTACTAACTAAATTCGAAGCAAAAGTAGAGTACGCACGCGGGTGGAAAAAGAGCGGCAACTGTGATAGCAATATCGGCAATATCGATACCTATATTGATATTGGCATTAAGTTTATGGATCCATTACGAGGACACGGCGTTGAAATGGGCACAATGCGCCGTCGTTGGTCTGGCTTCTTGTTCATCTTCATCGGCATTCAGTCCGCGCACGTCATGTATGCTGCCGGCACCTGAACATCCGAGGATGTGCGCCGCCGAGCCGTCGAAGATAATGGAACGGTGTCAATGGAAACATAATAAACAAGAGCGGCGGAGACGGGTTGGGTTGGCTTGGCTTGGCTTGGAGTGAAATTGCAATAAATGATCACTGCATGGGCTGAGCTGAGTTTTGCATTGTGATATCCGGAGTGGATTTCTGCGTCGATGGACAGACAGCCTCAAAGGATTGAGCCTTGATTTGATTTAATTTAATTTCGTGCTTAAACTTTCCAGGTCAGTTTCAAGCAGTTTACTAATGAACCTCGTTTGAATCGTCCACCAACTGGTGGAATGAATGAATTGCTGCCCGACATTTCAGCAAAAATCGTATTTGTACCATGTTAACATGAAACGTTGTATGAACATTGTACATATTCCAAGATTCAATATGAAGGATTGAAGTGTACGTATTGTAACAACAATAAAGCCTCAACATCTATCAGAATAATTTTCTCAAGTGTATACTTGGTTGCAGAGCCGAGCTAATATCCCGCGCAGAATCCGTCTTCGTCATATTTAATAATGCGCGGCGAAACACTCAGAGCGTTCGTTCGTTCGTTCATTCCAGATAAAGAATGTAACGCTTTTGTCAAGTTTCAGGTTAGTTTCACGTATGTACATATGTACATCCATCCATACATACAGAACGAGTAAGATGAAGGTATAGCTTTGTGTTTGTTCAACAACCCCGTGGCGTTGTTGCATAATGCGCAATCGAAACCAAGCGTGATATTAAATTCGCATAGCCGAAGGCATTTTTTATCGATACTTACTTAAGAACTCAAAATACAAAATACAAGCAAATTTAGGCCTGACTTGAAGGAAACATCAGCATCCTAGGAGGTGGATGTGTAATCCTTGTTTGTAAATGGTGAGCGACGCGAGTGAAAGATGTGAGGATTCAGATGAATGCGAACAGAAGCACAAGCGCAAGCGGAAAACAGCTTTGTCTGCCCAACACAACAACAACAACCGGCGGTGGCATATGGAACATAACAACGCCGTCGTGACAATCCCGCAATGCTTTGAAGTACGAGCGGCAGAAGAAGCGCGGAGGAGTAATGCTCGCCACGTGCATGCCGCCGCAGCCGCGAACGTACGTACGTCGAATGCATGCAGTCGCGGAGGCGGCCCGGCCCGGCATGGCATTGTGCTGTGCTTTTTTCGCGTGCGCGTATTCAAAGCAAAGCACGCGTCATATTTATTGCTTGTTATTGTTCCCGCTCAAGATTTGTTTACGCCCGAGCGCGCTTGACGCCTTTTTCCTAATCTTTACTTTATTAAACGCACTCGCGGTCTGCGTCTTAGTCTCTTCACAAGCGCAGCGCATTGACAACAAAGCAGCGAGCGACGGCGCGGGCGTCGCGACGCCCTAATGGATGTTCATTTACATTCAAAGACATTCAAGAAGAAAGATTTATCATTGCTGAGTATTCTGACATTCAAGGTGAGTTCATAATGAAACTCAAATCTCAAACTTAAAGATGAAATGAAATGCGACAGAGTAGGTATTAAGTATTGTAATAACGCAGGAAGAAAAGGTTAATAAAGAGTTAATAAAATGCAAAACTATTGAGTGCAAGTGGCTCTTGTAAAGCAATGCTAATTAGATTTCCGAACAGCCGCGTTATGTCTGCTCGACGCAATTAATTAAAGTGCACGAACAAGTGATAAAACGGCACACGACGACGACGACGGCGACGATAACCGCAAGCACGGCACACGCCGAATAAAATCATTTCTTAGCAGCGAGCAGGCAGCGCACCCACGGGCGCTATCAGCAATCGCAATCAGCGAAATGAATAAATAACGGAATAAACTGCTTCCTTCGCTTTGGTGCAAGCCCAAGCGCAGAGATAACCTCTGCGTCTGCAGTCGCGCGCCTCGTTATCTGCGTATTGTGTTATCGCTATCAGCGCACTGCAATGTCCATTATATTATCGAGTTTACGGCGACTCCACTCACCTCGTATAAAGATTACTAATAAGTGCTCGAGGGCTGAACTGAACTGAACTAGGGCGAAGAAAAAAGCACCGAATCAGCGCATCCGGCAGTCTCCAATTTCATCCGTGTTTACACTCACTTAACTAGGCGCGTCCGCGTCCGCGTCGCTTATCTTTGCATTGACGGCGCTTGATGAAATATGCGCGAGGCCGCTTATGAACCGACGGGAAGAAGGAGCACTTACATAAATGAAATTTTCCAGCCAGCAGCCCGCAACCGACTCTACTGACTACTCTTGGTTGTGGTTGTGTTTTTTCTGAGTCTGCTCATTTCTCAAATTGAATACTTATTATTCCTAGTGGACCTTTATTGTCATATGACAACCGAAGGTTAAGTACTCCTATAGTACGTCTAGCCAAGACCACTTTCTTCCATTCGAAATACGAGACTTCATCAAAAATATTCTTATTTCGCTTACAGTTGATTCGCCTTCACTTGATTTCCTATGCCTTTCCTAAGACTCATTGATGAATGAGCAGGACGATATGATACGACTGTGACAGAAAGTTCCCAACGCGCGCACAGAAAAGTGATAAAAGTAGCAATAACGTTAAGACGGTTAATATTTCAGCGGAGACTTTTTTGACACCGTTGTATAATTCATAAGGGTTTGTGTCCTAACTCAGTGCCACCGGCCGAACCGACCGGTGTTTTGCGAAGCACTCCTAAGCTCCCTCATGTGAATGTCATTGCATTACAAAAGAGTTCGCCTAGCAGAGCAACAACCAACCCAGTTTCGTTTACGTCTGTCGGTTTGCTGGGTTCATTGAGTGCGATTTCTTTATTCTCGTCTTAAATCTTCATAAAAATTAACCTTTAAAACCCTTGAAGAGTCTGTCTAGACTCCAGACATCTAAAGAACTTGCCAAGAGAACGAACTTCTTAGTAGTACATCTTCGAAGTTCCCATAATCGATGATGTGCATTGGAATGAATCACTTTCCTCGTGAGTATCATTGGAATAAAGTGGGCAAATACATTATCCACACCTTCACCTCCTCGGCATGCCAGAAGGTGCGTTTGCGTTTAATATTAGCAATAATAAATCACCACTGCACGGTGCGCGATGGCTCGACTATCTTCTCCGGCGTGAGCCCCTGGAGCTTAGCGCAGTCTTTGTGCAATATTGAAATCGTCGACCGTATGCCTGGGCGAATTGGCGGATTCGAGGATTGCGCGCAATTCCACTGGAGGCGGCAGTAGCTTTCGCTTTGCAAATATAAGCTAGTTACAGGGCGCTGGTGAAGTTGCCTATAGTTCGACGAGAGCACCTGCTGGCGCTCGCCATTGTCTACATCATTTCCTGTTTATTTACACGCGGCGCCGCGCCGCTCCCGATGAGTTGTAATCGCATATTATGTTGTCGGGCGGCGATGATTTATCGAAATGCGGATTACAGCGTACTGGCATTGGCATTGGTGTAGTAAATTGACGGACGCAATTTATCCTGCAGCATGCATGCATCGTAACGCGTTCTATTTATGCTGTAATGACTGGTGTGTGCATAAAACGTGCTTTTTTCCTTTTACAACGCACACTCAAGCATCAAACAGTGCACGAGTCGCGACGATGCATTGTAAGAAGTCCTTCTCAGGCGCACAAAAGTGAAGCTAGGAGCTATTGAGTACTTTCCCACTTGGTTGACGAGCAAGGGCACAACAGCAGTCATCGAAACGGAACGGGAACGCGAGACGGTGATTCTGCTCACTTCGCGAAGGACGCGTCGGGAATAGAACGCTCGCTCATAAAGCGTTTAGGAAATGGGAAAAGTTAGCACGCTGAAGAAAGAGCACGCAGGCCAGGTTCTAGGTTCGTAAGTGCGATGTTTATATGCAGGCGCTGGAAAGGCAAAAAGTGAACGAAGCGCCAAAAGGGTTGAAATTTATTTAAACGCCGCGCCGCGCCGATCGAATGAGTGATAACGTTCAGATTGTTTGCTCAACTTAGCTTAGCTCAGCTCAGCCTGCCAGCAAATAGATGAAACTTTGTCAATAAAACGCCGACGACACTGGCGACAAGAGCCAAGAGCAATGGAATGCAATGCAGGTGAGAAAACGTTCTTTCCTCGCAGCAAGGAAAAAAGCTGTTTATGTAAAGTCGCATTCGGAAATTGGGAAATTGAACAATTTTCGCGCGAGGGGAAATAAATAAAAAGTTTGAAATCGATTCGACTTGCAAATTGTATAATTCAACTTCTCGCAAATCGGTGCAAACGCGAATGCGATTCGGATGCGCAAAGTTCGTGCGAAACGAAAACTTTCCGCCAAATGAGATGATTTTTGCAAATTGCACTTGGGATGGCGAGCGAGCGAAACATGAGCGACTTTGTCAGGGGGCAAACGCGGTCTCACATGTCGTTTGGACGAGCGATGGACGCATTTTTCAGTCTAAGTTTTCTCCTTCTGCTTCTTCCCCAGAGCTGCCAACATAAATAACAGCTGCTCGGCCGATTTGAAGACAAAACGAACGGAAACTAGCACCAGTCAGGCAAATAATTTAACTTTTTTCATTTCGAACTATCGAGAGCGCGAAACGAAACGAAAGTGATCGCCAAGTGCGATTGTAATGAAGTTGGCGGCGCGGAAGTGCCAGCAAAATAAATCGAAATGCCGGTGACGTGACGCGACGCCACGTATCAGCGTGCAAAACAACCGCCGCGCGCCGACGGCTTTTTCCGATCACTCGAGTGTCATTCCGACGACGACAGCGACTTCCTTGCGTTTCATATGGCGCATTTCAACTTACGACAATAACTGAACTACGTACTACGAGACTTCGCTCCTGACCGAACCTGCAACTTCCCTTCCGTCTTGCAGCTTCATGCACGCAGCGAACGCTTCTTCACTTCACTTACGTCTATCTGATTGATAACACGCTCATTCGTCCTGCCGGCGCTCTCTACTCGATTGCCGTAATGGGAAGCTCATAAGTTTGAATAGTAAACTGCCTCGGACCCTAACCTAACCTATTCTATCCTACATGCCAAAACTGGAACTGGAACTAGGACTAGGCCTGGGTCTGCGTTTGAGGAACTTACTAGTACATAGTTGAAATGTTCGCCGGAGTTCGACGTTTGCGGTAGGAATGGGAACTTCTTAGGCCTTGTTCAATAGAAATAGATGCTTGCAATGGTCTTGGTTCCGGTCAGCCGGTAATAACCCTCATCAGACTTCGGAGGCAATGAATGAATGTACGTATTAAATAAACCCCAAGCATTTGCAAAATGCCAAATGTTTGCTTGTTTATTGCGTGGGTGAAGCAATATCGGTTGTGTTCTTGAAAAGTAAAAACCGCAAAAAAACATAAAAGATGTTAGAATAATACAAAATGTCTGTCAATTACTTTTATGCGCGTGTGCGCAAAAAATTCGATTCAATCAGAACGGCCGTAGGGCTGAACTGGGCAATAACAATAAACAATAACAATATCCGGAAACAAGAACGGAACAATAAAAAAAACAATTCCTGTGAATAAATAGCGTCAGTGAAAGAGTAGAGCAATGTCGTCGTCGTCGTCCTTGATGACCAAGCAGGCGAACTCAGCCACCGGAAGTCAGGATAGATGAAAGAGAATTAATGGCATTTCAATTGGCAGTCGCAAGAGGCCAGGAAACAATCGATTGCCGGCTACTACCGATCACAATCAAAAGCAAAAGCATCAAACCCACACTTTGACGACGCCTGACTGACCACTCGCTTGCACTTGCACGTGCGCTTGCTTGTTGATAAGACTTGCTCAAAATAAATAATTAGTTACCGCTTCCGAACCAGAACAACAACAACAAAGTCAACAATTAACGAGAAATTGAAATTGAAAAGCAAAATCCGTAGATCGACTGAATGCGATAAATAAAACACACGAAGAAAAGCAGGAGAAAGGAGAATTCAGCGCGAATTAAGCGCGAAACCAAGGAAAACAATGAGCACTGACTGCATGAAGTCAACCGACCGACCGATGCGAAATCGATTCGAAGCCGAAGCCGAAGCTGCGGATGGCATCCTGTCGATGCGGTGCGTTTGTCGACAATGCCCATTCTTTTCCCGAATAGCCACTGAGCAATAAGCACTAATAATACGAGTAGAGCTGTGATGTCCTGAAGTGAAGGTAACCCAACGTGGGACCCAAGTCAAGGCAGATTGTATCTCAAAATGAGATGAAAACCAGCACTAGCACTAGCAGACGTCCTTAATGCCAATAAGGATGAGGATGGAATCACAAAGCAGCCGAACAGAGAGAAAAAGTCCTCTTGTTAGGCGGTAATAGCTATGAATAGTCTGCGTCGGATATTTCTTAAAGTAAATATTAAAACTCCTAACCTGGCGCACAGCGAATAGCGCAATACTTGAAATAGTTGCAGCCGACTTGTAATTGTCAATGCGTCAGTTAATGGCGACGCAATTAATTAATTAGTCCGTCTAGTATATTCCGAGTCTATTAATTAAAACTTGCACTACTTTGTCTCGGGGTGCGCGAGAATTTCTAAAGTAAATGCTGACGAAAAGTTGGACGTAAGAATCTGAAAGCGGCTTAAGACGAGACGAAGAACTGTTCGCTCGTTTCCTCATCCCAGTGTGTATGAGTATGTGTGTATGTTCAGCTCACTTCACTTCACTTCAGTTCAGTTCAACTCAGGAAGTAACGTTATGCGCCTAGTTTTCAATTTTCTTAATTTTAATTTGAGACCGAGACCAAGCCCAAGACCAAACCCAAATCCTTCTCGCTCGTCATTCAATTCAATAGTACGAGTGAGTATGTACTCTAAAGATTACTCAACGCAAACCAGCCTCAGCCCCATCACGAGTACAATAGTTTTACAATAGCTTTACAAAGTGAACGCGAACGTACTGGCATTGTCACAGATTTAAGAGATGTGGTCCATATGCGTACCTGTTGCTGAATTTAAGACCAAAGCTGATATACTGTAGGCTTTGATTATTGTTTGTATTTCGTCAGAAGCAAAATAAGATAAAATTGCAAAAATCAAAAGCAAAAACAAGCGCAAGCCTGAGAATATAGGGATGGCAGTGGCCTTTGATAAAAATGAAAGGTCAGCAGTGCGCTAAGTAGGAAGTTATACACTTTGCGTTCATCCAGCGCAGGGCGGAACTCAATTGGCAGCGCTGAAAGCATTAGAGATCCGAAGTGTAATTATAGGAAATATTAACGCCCAGTGCGGGCGGCATCGTAATCGACTAATACTCTCGCATTAGCAACGCAACGCAGCGCAGCGCAGCGCGTTATCCTTTGCCGATGGGCATGGAGGAGAAATGCGTCGGATTACCCGCGGAAAGTTTGAGCGTTTTAACAGTTAAACGCACAACTAGTACGACTAAGCCCTGATTGCTGTGGCCAGCTGCATGGCGCGCAAATGGATCGCTTTTTTCTGCAGGCTGAGCTGCTTGCGCTGCATTTAATATGTAAATATGAACTCTCCCGGCAACTACAGGCAAATACGCTTACGAGTATGTATAATATTGGAGAATTGACTAACGTTTACGTTTACGTTTGGCATTCTTATCTCCTTTCGCATTTAAAGCCTACAAACGCAAAGTTTTCAGGAGTTTTTAAGTTCACTGACTAGAATATAGGTATGAGTTATAGTGATGCATTTTTCAGCCGTGTTCATGTGGTCACTCATCCGCGTCCGGCATGGATGCTGTCAGCGCGAACCAGGAGATAGTAACTTTTTATCCAGCAAATATTTTTTCCGCGCGGTCTTTTGTTTCACCCCCTGCCGTGCGGGTTCACGTACATTTATGTGTAGACGTGCGCTCAAATTATGTGAATTATGTCGCGCATTTTATCAACTGTTTATGCCGGTGTCACGCGCAAAATATCGCGTTTTTCCAGCGGCTTTATTACTTCCGCCTTACGCTGCGCCTGAAAAAATGATGCTCATTAATAATCGCGCCCGCATTTGCCGGTGTTACACATTTATTACCATCCAGTTGATGCATCCCGCGGAGCTAATCGCGCCGAAGCCGAAGCCAAAGCTGAATCTGAAGCTAAAGCTGCTCTGCTGTGAGCTTGATAGGTGGTACGGTACTAGCTCATAAGATACTGTGGCCTTCTATCACAGCCAGAGTGTATGAAAATTTCACCGGATAAGGAAGGATACCGCGTGTGTGCAAGCATGTTGTGTGCTGGATTATACGTAAACGTAATGGCAATGCCATCAAAAATGAAACGAGTGCAGCGTGAATGTGAATAAAGCCAACAAAACAGCAACCCTCCACCTTGCTTACTTGTTCGAAGCGGAAAAACGCTCGGCTCTACTCGTCCAGCATTATTAATCTGTTATCAAAATGTTCGCTGGCTATGCACATGATAACATAGCAGGTGCACATCCCATCCCCTGCGCTTGGCAGAACAATAATAATATTTTTAATTGCGCCACATTCATCAACACGGACGCGGGTTCGCTTTGTTGGTGCAGCTTTTGTTCGTCGAGCATAAACTGTACAAAAGATTTGCTGTTTGAAGAAGCAGAAGCAGAAGTTGAAGCAAAATTACAAAAAGTAAACATAGGTTATCATCCGTACGCCAAGTGTAGGTACCTATTATATGTAAGTATGTCTGCGACTCTTAAATCATTACACGTAATTATATTTAAATTTTTCAATTTGTATTCATTGATTTGCGCTGTGCATTTGTTCTGGGCGCGTAATTATCCTGCAGGTCCCTCTTCACAATTTATTAATTAACATATAATTAATGAAGAATGGGTGCATCCAGCGCAAGTGCAAGCGCATCGAGATTGCGGCTGTGCGTGCGAGAGTTGATGTCCGGTTTAATGGTAATGTCGGCTTTGTTGCTACAAACAATAATAAATACAAGTAGCGGTAAAAACAAGCGCGCGTGGCGAATGTGCGTGTCCAATTAAGGAGAAAAAATCGAACATAAAGAAGGCGGCGGTAGCCGCACAAACACGCCGCACATACGAGTACATATGTCCACGTTTTATGTCAGCGACTCACCGATGACGTATGCAGCATGCGGAATAATAGGCGGCAACCGAGTGGATGAAGTGGAATGCACCGGCCAGGCATGGAATGAATGCACGCTTTAATTAAAAGTAAATTACAATGCGATAGATAAGCTTTAAATACTGCTAATTTGCACGAACGCAAAATAATATAACAAAGCAAGAGACGCGAAGTGAGGACTGCCCCTTGCACGACGCTAGATGCTCTTTAAGTGCTTTAAGTGAATTGTCCGGTGCAACAACGTGCGAACGAAACAAAGCGATAAGACGAAGCTGCCGTCTAACTACTAAAAAGTCTTCTAATGCACCACGCAGCGCAGCGCATCGCATCGCTCCCTGCTTATCGTTACACGAGCCATGAACGCAACGATTATGTAGATTTATCGCGGCATCCTGGGATTATGCAACTCCGTCGCATCGCGCCGTCATCTTCGCCTTGTGTTCGGACATTGTCTGCGAGTGCAGCGTGGCGTGCAGACAGACGCAAAAGGAATGACACAGAAGCGCGTTTTTGCTGAATTAGCAGTTTAATTTCAGGGATGGGTTAAGTTTGCAGTGAAAATGCTCATGAATGCTCATAAATGAGTTATCACGTTACGAATAAGCTAAGCTGACTTATAATATAACGAGCCAAAGCGACAGAAATGCAATTGCAAAGAATCCTTGTTCTTTCCTTTCGCTTCTGAAATTATTGTCGAGTGGCTACTGTCTAACCACTTATACTTTCACCATAGCCATAGTTATACCAATTGAGACATAACCTCAAACGTAAACGTTCACGCAAGTGCAAGCGCAGTTTGCAGAAAATAAATGGTGATGAATAAACGCAGATAGATGTCTTCTTCTCCTTAGAGTTACCTGCTTTATCGGCTGCTTTCATCTTTATCGTTATCATTACTCGGGAAACTAGGTAGCTGTAATGTAATATATTAGGGCGTCGGTGCCGCCGCCACTGCACTTTTCCTTCTTCGGCATTCTTCGGGAAATGGAATTTCGCCGCTTGGGTCGCCGCCAAGACGCGCATTTCTAATTAGCAGCAATTGTAAGTTACACACAAGACACCCAGGGCTTGATAATAGAATAGCGGAGTGCAAGTGCGAGTGGCATCTGTTTTGAAAGGAAACAAATTCGTTTTTCTTCAAATTTAATTTGCAATGAAGCAGCGAATTGAGTTCTTCGTTCGGGCTCGGAGGCAAATCGGCTTCGTTTGCGCTTGCGCTTGGGTTGTGAGTTTATTCAAGTCGTTATCCTTAATTGGGAGTGTAAGTCGCGGCAAAATTTTGCGGTGCACTCGACGTCTTACTTCTTTCTTGCGTCTTACACTCGGCGTAACATGGATGTTTTATGCGTTTTTCATCCGTGTAGCTACCCATATTGCACCCTATATTATTCTTTCTTTTCGCTTTGCAAGTCGTCTTCGCGTTCGCGTTCGCGTGCGTGTATGTTCTGCTGGGAGCTGGGAGTATATTTCGTACAAATGCAATGCAATAAAACGTCTCCCCTGAAGTGTTCCAACGAAAAAAGCAAATTAAAAACCATAACACGTCAACATTATTCAACTATTCCATCTCAATCTTTCAGAAAGTATTAAAAACCTACAACATTTTAGCATTTTAGTGGAATTTCTCAAGTTACAGTTAAGTTAAGTGAAGTTATGGCATAAAACCATGTGAATATGACTAGTAGTTAAGCAGAATATGAACATATTATTAGCTTGTGGCTGCTGCATATCACTAATGCTGATGCAAAATAAGAAAAGTGGAGCCAAGCAGCAGCTACTCTGCAAGAGTGGCGAACTGAATTATGCATTTCATTAAAGGACCATTTTGCATCCCATTAGAAAGTAGCGTCCGTCTGAAGCTCATTCGTCTTCCTATTTACGTACATATTTACATGAGCAACGCCTCTGCGGCATCTTCGCCGGTGCAATGACGAAACGAAACGAACGCGAATTTGGTCGAAAATGATGTTCTCTCCTCGGATGCGGATATCGGTAAGCATTGGTTGGTATTCGTATCTCATTACAAATTGCATGCAATTTGTTGCGCCATGACCGTTTTATTATCGCGCCTGCACACCAAACGACTTCATCGCCTTTATAGTCCTGCCCTGCTATGTCCTTGGCCAAATTGAAATGCGTCGTTTAGGCCTCCAGCTGGCGGGCCCATTCAGATGTGAATTAAATTAATGCGCGTCGCGGAATTCCGTCTTCCTTAGCGCTCTTAAAAAATGCCTTAAAGTCATTAAAGTGTATGGCAAGTTATAAAAACGCGCCGCGGAAAATGAGGCAATATTGATGAAAATATTCGCGCTTCGCTACGCTTCGACTTCGCTACGTTTTTTTACTGCTTGACTTGACGTTTTTTAGTTTTCATTTTCATTTATTTTCATTCCTTTTCATGCTACAGAATGATATTTTTGGCGCTTTTAATTAAGCCGCGTGCGAAATCATTATTTGCGATGCGGTTATCATTTGAAATTTTAATTAATTTTAATAAAAAAATGCATTAAAATAATTGAAAATCTGTTTTGAAAAATAAGTAGGTACATAATGTCTATCAAAATGCCTAAAGCTTATTATGAATTAAACAGTTTGTTAAGACTGTTCATCGTTGGTGCATTCGTGCAATAGTTAGTTATCTCGTTAGAGAGAGGACATAATAGAAAGAAAGAAAGAAAGAGGAACAGCCAGGTCAGGCCAAGCCATCAATAGTCTAGCATTGCGCTTCATTATTCCATTTCAGTCGTTGTAATCGAATGTAATTTCATTCCAATGATAACATCAGATAACATGCAGTACTGCATAAATTACAAGCCACTCTCTGCGCTTGCGCTTGCGTATACTACTTATTAATTTATAGGAATGCGTCTGTTCC
>NBZA01000218.1:38978-58931 GCA_003054995.1 Aleochara bilineata
TGCCTGGTATTGTTACAGCCCCGACCAAATTCTAAAGCAAAGCGAGATCAACACGCGATACGACATAACACAATATGTATTATACTCGTAGTTACAGTACTACAGTACAGTAGTCATACTATACTTGCAGAATAAAGTAATTTTCCTTTGCGCTTACTTGCTGTGCCAAACTATTATGCATGCTCCCCAAGTCATTGATTTATACCAGACTTACTAAGCGAGCTTTCTCGCGAATATAATTTAATAACACTGCACAAACACGTCTAGCAAGGATTTTTCCTTAAGTTAAGTCGATTTTCAGTGGATAAAGTGCAATCACATCGCATTTGCTGGCGTCTGAGGCGGAAATGAAGTGCATGATGGACGTGGCCCCAGGTGGCCAAACGCCCGATCTCGATCGAAGAGAAAGGACTTGCATAATAAATTTCATTTTTATGCAGAGTTATAAATAAACAAGCATAAACAATAAGAATGAGACAAGAACCTGAGCAAGGTCTGTTCTATAATGCTTTGCTCTATGCTCTACACTCAATACGCAAATGCAACTTTGCATTAGCTGCAGTCATAATATACTCTGAACGCTGCTCATCTATTTGCAGATCGTATGATCGCATCGTGGATGAAGACGATATTCGCTTTGATAATATTTGTATAGACAACCCGCAATTCACCAATTGTCAATTTATTAATGAATTTAATTAATTTAATTCTCCTTTATCGCTCGCTTGCTTTGTTTCGTTTCATATTGTTTTTAGAAAATGTTAATAATGTTAGTAAATATTTTATTTGTAAGATAAAGCTGATAAATAAATATTAGCTTTGCACATTATCAGGCAGCACAATGCGGGAGTGTATTTGTTGTTTTACGCGGATAACACACGTGCGCTCGATATTTGCATAATTGGCCCTTGACTTGCCCTGCTCTACTGTATCGGCAGCTTAATAAAGAGTTGTTTATGCAAGTGTGTCTATTTAAAAGTCACTTGTTCGCTTTTAATGTATTTGCGCTTGCGCTTGCGCGATGTGCTGTGATGTGCTTTATTGCATCTCATCACTTTGGTGACCACCTCGCACCCATTCTGCGGTTTAATCGATTGCCATCTCTGCCCAATAATGTGATGTTAATGGCGATCGACGTTGTGCGCTAAAAATTCACCCGACTGTCAGCATTCTGATGAGTTATGGCCGATTGGCGTGTAAGCCTAATGATTAATTCGCCCCCGCAAATCACGTTTTTGGCAAATGTCATGTAATTTTCGAATATTTGCAATTCAATTAACCTTGAACTGACCCGAGCTGAAGACAGAATGAAATGAAATAAAATAAAATGAAAAATTCTTCTTTGTCAGTGAGAAATGAGCACATGGATGGGCGGCTGGCAAGTGTCTAGGGTTAGATCAGTGCTGCCCAACATTTTTTCTAACTTTTTATTTAGTATAGCAATAATTTGCAATAATGTACCACAAGAAAGTTCAGACCACGCAGATTACAAAACTGCAAACCGTTTCCTGATATTCGCCATAGAACGCGAGATATTCGTGTTTGAAGTTGGACTATTCTTTAAAATTTCCAAACCTCACTTTATAAGGCCCAATCCTCGAGAGCCGCGAGTTGGCCATCCCTGGTCTAGATCTAGATATGAGTCTGGGACCAATGCGTAGCCATATAATTCATGTAAGTTCAAGTCAAGTCGGCTAAAATCGATGCGCGAGTTAGAATTCTGCGTGAGGTTTAGAGACGCTTTTTTTAAGCTTTTCTATTCAGAGAGCATTTTTTTTCCTTGCAGAGGTAAGAAGTAAGTAAGTAAGCCTTACCAGATGCCGGGACGCGACATCGAGTAGTACGTAGTGCGGGATAAAAACGACATTGTCTCAGACTCAGTAGTGGAGAGACCAGAAAGCATTGCTTACAAGACGCCAAAGAAAAAGCGAGGCGGTGCTGTGCGGTGCTAACGCCAGGCATAATGTGTCACATTAGAAAAGTGCAGTGCAGTAACCTGCCGCAGACACCACCGACCACCAAGCCGCCGCCTGCTGCCTGCTGCCTTCTCTCATCTGATCCGCTCGTTTGTCTTCCACGTGCAGCTATGTCCTCTCCGTACGTTTACGTTCACGTTTGAGAAATACGTGGATTACTCGGAGATGGGAAGGAAGATGTGAGTTAAGTGCTCTTTTCTGCTTTGTATTTGTTTCAAGACCCCGGAAGAGTGAAGAAAATTGAAAAATATTCTCCTTTGCGAATCATCTTGTCTCTTTTCGACCATATATTTCATTCAAATTATATTTAAATATTTCATGTTTAAAGTATTTAATAAGTTTACCAACCAACCAATGTAATAAGTGAAGATCAGTCTTGATTTAGCCGTGAAGCTGCTAACTAGGTACGTATTTATTCAAATTGCAAACTTTCACGTTTACGCTTCAGGTTTATATGCTCTTAATAAAATTTCCATATAAATATCACGTTTTTTCAGCCTCGAGCGAACAGAGGGTGGTTTCTAGAGTGGAAAATTAGTGAGTGTTTGAACGCTTTCCCAGCCAAATGTGTATCAAAGTGCGTGAGTGCGTGCGTACATTATTTATTCGAGTTTTCATCAGTCGTTTATTCTATTTTTACGCGCACTTCAACATTCTCAAAAGACTATCAAGGAATAATCATAAGTCTGACACCTTACAAGTGAGTACACACTTTCGGCACTTTGCTAGGTAATCTCGCGTTTAATCTCCCGCTATAATTATTCCAGTCAAGTGGAAATCCCAACACAACAAACAGCAACCAAAGAAAATCAGAAAAACGAAAAATGTCAAGTCGTGCAACAATGCACACAAACGAACGTTCGCGCATGGAAAGCAAACACAACGCAACGCAGCCTGTGCTAATTAACAGCGAAATTGTATGAATATATTTAAAAAACGAGCAAACGAAATGTAAATCATGTTCATTTGTCGGGCGCCGGAGTATTTTTTATCGCGGACAATAATATTTGCGCACTCGGCACGCACCTGGCGAGCAATACTAATTGAATTTCTCCGGCTAAATGTAGCTAGTCAACGATAGGCAACCAGGAGTACATATTCACAAGAAATACACATCTTCGCATTTGTGTGGTGAATTTTTTTTTCAGGGGGCGCGCCCTTGATGACGGCGAATTCAAATGCAAATTGCGCCGTAAATGCTAATAACTCGCACATAATATTTCCGCGCAACCCCTTGTCGGAGGAATTGAGTGTATAGTTTGCGTTTTCCCCGCACAAAACACCGGTGCGTTGACAAATTTGTTTATATAATTTCAGAGAAGGAGAGAGCGAATGCTTACGTCAAGAATAAGGGTTTCATCTGAAGTTTTCAAGGAGAGCCCCCCTGCGAATCCTAATTTATTGCAGTGACTTCAGCAATCCACGTCGCGGCTGGGGCTTATTGTCAAGATACATAAACACACACGGTTGGAGTGTAATCATGATGGCAATAATAAAATTGTATTAGCAAATGTATTACATACCATATGCACGCGCAACATTACTGCCTATGGGCAACTTCCTACTCATCTTGCTCTGCAGAAATGAAATTTCACGTAAATCATGACGTAATAGCAACTAAACATCTAGGTTAGCATCCAGTAGAAATTAAATTGAGAAAAACTATAATTGCAGTCAAAGCCAGCAGATTGCACAACTTGACTGGCTATGGCTGCACAAAGCGGCGCGGCGGTTAATTGGAACCCAGAAAGCAAAATCTGCATGATTTAGGTTTTCATGTCAAACCCTCTCTTTATGGAGACTTGCGATACAAAAACAATGCAAAAAGTAAACAAGAAGATGATTAAATGTTAGATTCTATTAGTAATCGTGCGTTGGTTTCTGAAGTCGCGTGGTGTTGTCTCGTATTAATTACAAAACGTATGGAATTAATTAACTCAACACAGGACGAAGCGCGCCCTGGGAAATGTATGCGCCCGACAAAAGGATGCGCCCATCGCGCGCAGATAAACGGGCGTAATTAGAATGAAATAAGTGCAAACGATTTCGGCTAAGAACGGGAACAGGAATAAGACTGGCTTTGACTTTGCGTCTTTCTTTTAAGGGCGCTGCATCGAATTTTCTGATATATAATAACATCCGACAGACAGGGCCAGAATTAAGCCTAACCAGCCCTTAATAGGCACCTAATGAAGACCTCGCATTTCCCGCACGCCACCTTTTTCTTCACCATCTCTTCCGCTTCCTTCATCGCGCGTTTACGTGTCTGTCCGCCGGAAGCGCTTCATTTGTGCAATAATAACAATCAGCGCTGCAGCGCAGCGCCCAAACACGAACGGTACGGAACGCAAACAAACCCTCCTTCTCCCGACTCTCCCGACTTTTTCGCGAACTTCATTACGAGGGTGACGATCCATCCAGGGCACATTAGTGTATTTAAAAAATAATTACTCTAAAGTGGTTGCCGGTTGAATATTTGCTCAATCAATTTAATTTGAATAATTAAAGAACTAGAGTGAAACTAGATGCGAAAACTTTTCATGCATTGGACAAGTTTCTTGAGTATGAGGATTTCAACGGCTTGGGTTGCATTATTTATGACATTATATCGTCGTTAGAAGACCATTTTCAGCTTATACGTGTGCTCCTCCGAACTATGCAAACAAACAGTCGTAAGCGTGTTTGTCTCCAACGTGAACTCGTTTATCATCGTCACGGCTGCTCACCTGCGATGCGATATTTGTGTACCTGAAACTGTTTAATTCTGCGATCGCCGATTTGCTTCAGAGCCGTAATGTGGCTCGTGCCTCGATTACATCGCATCGCCCGCGGAGCCTAGAAATCAATCCGTGCTCATGGTTCATTCGCGCACAATATGCTCGACTGCGCTGCGCTGGGTGCTTACTTACCACTTAAAATTAGTTACAATGCGTACTACTTCACGTCATCTCCTATTACGTCTGCGCCCCGCACAGGGAAATTTAAATACAACAACCGCACCCGAGTAAGTACTCACTCATTCTGTAGTCATTCAATCATCACGAAATGTGAAAATGTAACGCACAAATGTGTTAACGCACATTATTAATCGCAATTTCACGCTCTAGAAACACCCTCACGCGCAAATATCATAGTTGCTAGCTACAAAACATAGGCTGGAATTGAAAGGTCGCTGGAAGTTGGAAAGCAACTACCACGCGTGTTCGGCGCTAACTCTTAAGCGCGCAAACAAATAAACCACTCATAATTATCAGCTTATAATTAATTGCACATGGAACACGTGCTCGCGCGCCACTGATTGAAAAGTTAGTTACCTTACCCGACATTTCGATACATCCCCAGGCCCCACCACACTGACGAGCGTTAATTAATGATACACTTGCTCGTCCCGAATAATTGCCGTCATAATTTCGCTGCGGCGTTGTGGCTTGGCGTATAAAGTTTAGTGTGGGGCGGCAAATGTGCTGAAACAATCTTCAGCTGTGCGGGTGGCCACCACACCGCACTGTATCAGTGCGAACATGAACGTGACGCAAATCAGCACATCAGTGCGTCCGCAATGTCCGTTTGGACTGAGTCACAAATGCGCGCCTGATGGAAGACAATCGACGAGAATCACGCTCGAAATCACACGAAATTGACAAATCTTTTCAGTACACAGCAGAGCAGCGCGTGTAATAAATATGCCAATAGGAATGAAATGAAATATTATACCTTTGTTATGCAAAGGATAATGGAAAAGAGAAGCAGCATCCGCGGCAGAAGTAGAACCAGAAGTATCATTGTCATAAATACAGTGAGACCCTGTGCGGTGAGTGTTTTCTCTTCGCATTGCAGAGGAAATGCAAACAAAGCAATGCACAGGGATTACATTGTTACGCGCACGCGAAACTTGCAGTTTTGCGCTAGTGAGGCGGAACTGGTGCGGAAAAAACAACACGGCAATGTGCATATCTACGAAGTACATACATACATAGGTCAAGCTGTGCATCTGCGCGAAATTTAATTAATTTAAAGCACAAAACTGCTGAGTATTCAGCAAATCTCAACAGGTTTAATAAGCGGCAAAAAACGTTACTACACTGCACTGTTGGTTTTCTACATAGTTAGCCTGCCTCAGTGCTGTTTTCTTCAAAATTATGCCAATTTACTAATGAATTTTATTACAATGAATGCTCACCGACGTATATGAAACGAAATGTGATTATTGTATATGAAAGTCTATTTATTCACACAATTCCCCGGAAAATTCGGAATTTGTAGCGATTTAATGGGAATTTCGTATAAAATCATTTTATTTTGTTTTATTACATGCGTGTCATGTGGGTTCCATATACTCTGACGTGAGATTACTATCGAACTTAAACTTCTCTAATTTCAGTTTTCGCAAGAGAACTATACACGTATGTACATATTTAGATACATAGGTAAATATGTAGATGAAAAGAGCATGAAAGAGCATCGAGTCTTTTGATCCCCTTGCAGTTCGGATCAAATTCAACTAAAATGCAGTGTGCAGACGCCCGACAACACGGCGTGCAGTGTGCAGACGCCCGACGCGTCGTATTTATTTAAAGTATTATCGATATTCGACGTGGTTAATTACCCACGATGCACGTGTTGGAACTTGTACGTAATGAAGCTCCGGAAGCAATTAAACAAATGCAATTTGCGTCACGTTCAGCCCGTCGGCGCGGATTATTTTATGCAAACTGCCATTTTTGAATCACTCACTCGACAATATTTTGTTTGACACTTTTTGCTTCTGCACTGATGAACAGTAATGACGGTGGCGCTGCTGAGGATAAGAATGAGGATGAATGATTGTATAGAAACCTATACCTTTGTAGAAGTGCATCTTAAAAAGGAAAGGATTTTTAGCAGCCGAATAGGAAGAATTCTGCGTCTAACGACTTTTAATGTGAGTTGTAACGACTTCACTTCCGCGACTTCACCTGGCTGCGCAGACTTAAGACGAGATGGATCGCGCTCGCGAGTGAAATCACGTTACGCCGTGCTCGATATGGAATCAATACGATTAGGGCCCGGATGACGAATCAAATCAAGTTTTATGCAAATCGTGCACGAATCAATCTTGCGCGGCTTATGCACGCCGCTGCGCGTTTTTCGGCAAACACCGCAAGCGAGGCGCTTGCCGGTGGTGACAATAGATAAAGTTTCTGCAGAATCCTGGGAAGAAATGACTTTTTGTTATTATCGGCAATGACGAGGCGCGAAGATGCCGGAATGACAGTGACAATGGCGCGGATAAGATGTTAATACAAATCCTCGAAATGAATTTGAAAATGAATTCAATTTATTATTCAATGCGTATGTTTTATTATGTTTTATCAGCTAATTCCGGAAGCATTCATTGAATAAGCTGCCTTTCTATTAAGTTCTATACTTAAGCTTTCCAGAATCAAAAAAGACGGGTAGGCTGTGACGGAACACAGCCGTATACCTAATGTGAATACGTGTATGGTAAGAGAAATATGTATTAATAGTGTAAACATTTGCTATAATCATGCATAAAGAGTAATACAAATAGTTTTAAATAGTCCATAAAGTTTTGAGAAGCCTTAAAAACGACCTAAATTTCCACAGCCTCTCCAACCGCCCCCTTTCAAGCAGCAAAGTTTTTGTTTCTTCAACACATGCTTTCATTCTTCACCTATCGATTACTTTTTAAATCGATCAGTTCTGCCCACTAGTATAGACGCTACAGTGTAATATGTGATAACGTGCAACCCCACTGAACTGTAGCGAAAACTAAGACGTATTCACATCAAAAAAAGATGTAAATTTATGTATTTATGGCTTTCTCGGCTGGATTAGCGCTTGGCCATAAACATGCGTGTTAATTAAATTCACGCAATCTACTGGCGCTTCTGGAAGATTCCCTGTTTTTCAATTTCACGAACGCACGTGCGCACCTCAAGGCATCACCACCAGAAGGGCTGATTAAAACAAAATTAATTAAAAACTTTCCTCCTTGGCAGCCCCAGCGCCGTCTATCAGATCAGATACAATACAAGCACGAGTTAAGTTAAGAAGCCCACTCACTCACTCCCTCTGGCTGGTAATTCAAATTCGTCAAATAATTGCCAGCACGCAAAGCTATTAAAAGGACATTAATGACAAACGCAAAAATATTTACTGAGTGTTTATGTTGAAGTTGTGGACTTGTGGATTGAATTCAAAGACATTGCTATTAATTCTTCTTAATTTACGCGAGACGTGAACGAACAGCAGATGCGCGGTGTCAGAACGAAACTCATTTATCACGAATTTGCCGAAATGACATCAACTTTTGCCAGGCGATGTACTGATGCGCCAAATTTATATAAATAATTAGCGTCTTTTGAGACCGCGCATGCGTTATCTCTGTGAGGAAGTTGGACGAACATGTGAGAAATGAACGCACTTCCTTTAAGTAACTAAGAGATTCCTTTACGCCCGAGCCCGAGCTCGAGCCCGGCGACGCGACGCAGGATCCCAAATTTGACAAAAGTTTGCATACGCCCTGCGAATACATTTCCCTGTACATACCTAAGTAGGTAAGTACCTGACGCGAATGTGAAATGGAACAATGCATGCTTGGGGGTGGCAAAGTTTGCCAAAACTAGGTACGCGCACGCAAAAATTGATATTTTACTCACGTCGATGCAGGATACACAGATGCTGATGGATACACGCATAAAAAGTGTGCATGCATCAAAATCGAATTGCATCTCACTGACGAGATCCAGTTTTAATGAGCGCGTCGGCAGCGCGGCTGCGTTGCAGATAAATGATGACTCACCTGCAACCAAGTAGAGAAAAAATTAATTATGCGCTGATGCTTTGTTTAATACTTCGGACACCTAGCTGAAGCGCGCTTAATGAACTACCGAATCGAATGCAAGACGAAGCTTTTATTCCGCTAACACAACAAGCGGCAGCGGCACTTGTTGGTCGGTATTGCAGATTCAACTTTTCACAGGCAAACTTTCAAACAAATCGGCTCTCTGTCTGGCATTTTACTTCGCTTTTTGTGCGAAAAAATGGTCATTGTAATAGTAAAGTTTTTAGTTCAATATACATATTTATTGATTTATATCTGTAATGAACTCCATTCCATTAAATCAAATCAAATGAAATCAAATCACTCAAATGGACCATGTGTTAATTAATTTAAAAATGCAATTTGCAATTTAATAATACTGTGTATTTCATTATCATATCACACATCAGTGCAAATTAATTTAAACACAATTAACTATGTATCTCAATATAGCAGATTTAAAAGAAGGAAATTAAAATTTGTGTGTGAGAGAAATATCTGGCTGTAATTAATATTGATCGAGGTAGAATTTCGCCGACGCGGCGAAAAAATGCCATAAAGCCGTACAAAGTGTACTTGCCATTGCCAGATAAGTATGCACCTTACTCGCGCATAATGCACGTTGAATGCAATTCGCCGCCAGCATACATACGCTAATCCTTGGCGGCCTGCGGTCATGGCTCAGCACATAAATCCACTCCACAGACGCGTGGCGTGCGCCAAGTTGCCAGACTTGCTATTGACATCGATATGCCGATGCCGGATAAATTGATTCTATCTTCCGGTATTAAGCCACGCCAGCCAGCCAGGTGTCTCATTATGCACATACCAGTGGTACGGCTGCTCGAAAGTTAGGTTACAGTTTAAATATCCTAAGAAGATTACCATTACCAGCAGCACAAGAATTGCGCATTGTTAATAAACTTTTCAGGATGCGCGCAACTAAAAACACCGGCAAGTCAAGCAGGGTGTCGGCCTAATGATATTAATTAAAAGTTTTCGTACGCGCGTTTTAAATTACACACTGTGATAAAGAATGAATGTAGGTATATACCTGTCATGTTTTAAATAAGTGCCCACTGGCTTAAATTGAGTTCGGTTATGAATTAAGTAATGAAGTAATGTAATTAAGAGTGATATTGATAAGA
Source organism: Aleochara bilineata (assembly GCA_003054995.1). Lineage (NCBI taxonomy): Eukaryota > Metazoa > Arthropoda > Insecta > Coleoptera > Staphylinidae > Aleochara > Aleochara bilineata. The sequence continues at coordinate 48,929 of NBZA01000218.1, forward strand.
TTACGCAGTGTAGGGTAAACAAACGCGGAACTAGTCGTATTATTTGAAAGACAAACACAAAGTGCACGTCGGCGTCGCGTCGCTCGCTAGGGAACGGCTTCGGTTCGGGTCGGTCAGCTGATGCTGATTGTCGACTGGTGGACCACCAATTTGTTTTGTTTAAACACGGACTGGCCAGTGGACCGTTGCGTTGGGCGAATTGGATCGAAATGATGTTTATCTATTGTAAGCGAGCCGCAGAACTATTCACTCGCGGCGCATAGGCCGGAAGTGTGAATGAGACGAGACCCCGTTCCCGTTCCCGGCTCCGGTATCGCATACGAACCCAATTACTTGACTTCGGCTCAGTGAGTTTTAGTTCGGCGCCGGGAAGCAAGTTAGTCTTTAGTTTGCAAAACTCAGCGAATAGACCACAATGTTTATTGGCGGCCGTAATCAAGAATGCGAATGCGAATGTGAATGCGAAATCAAGTACCAAGCGGGGGCGCACGTGCGCATATAAAGCTAATAAGTGAGACGCTAAGTGAACTGCCAGAGCTAAGCCATCAAAGTGCTGTCCGGTCCGGTTCAGTGCGCTTGCCTTGCTTAATTGTGTTTTCTTGTTGTAATTGTTGTTTCTGCACCTTTGCAGGTCTCGCCAGTACACGAGGATGTACATGGCCGTTAGCCACAAACGTAATTGGCTGAAGAGACAGAAAGGGAAACTTCCCGAAATTGTCTTTTTAAACTTTTTCAACTCTAGGCGAATTGGTATGGTAACTAACCTGTTATTAGCCAGAGTTCCCGGAGACAATCCTCCCTGGACTTCTGGATGTGCGGCATGGAGGCCTGGATACTCTCATGCGTGGGGTCCTCGCCCCCCTCGAGGGTTTTGAAGAGCAGGGCGCCCAGCAGCGCGTACCCGGTCACAAGCACCAGGAGGCCCGTGCGGTTGCAGAGCACCTTGGCGGCGCAGCCCCGCTTCTCGGGCAGCTCGTGGCGGGCATGCGACCGCGACGAGCAATTGCGCGTTGATGGCTCGTCCATGTCGTCATCCATCTGCAACAAGCACACAAACAAGTCATTTAAAATCCAGGGGCGGCGCAAGACATAAGACAGACACTGTTTCTAGCACAAATCAACAAATTGTCGAAGAACGGTAAGCAATATCACGTCTCAAAGATAAATGGCAACAAGAACTGATTAGTGATGATTAATTAAAGGCAAAGAAGGGCGTAATTGCGCGCTGGGTAAAAACAACGAAACGACGAAATTAATACAGAACCGATGCACAATTAGCAGCCAGTAAAGGGTGAAATCAGCCGTGGAGAATTCGAATTCGTCGCATCGCGACGCGTCTCGTCTCGTGAGGATAAATTGCCGAGGCGGACGATGGAGGCGGCGGAAAAGACATCAGATTTGCGAACGTCGTCGCCGACGGCGCTGCCACAATTCAGTCACGTCTAGGTGCTAAATAATGTCACGAGAGTAATGAGCATAGACGGGGGCGGCAACCATTTCATTGCATTGCATGTCTTTGACCCATTCCTTCTCTATTTGTATTTGTTCTAGATCTTTTATTTGCAGATGTTTTTGCTAAGACACCAGAGAAATGCATTTGAAGATGAAACTTAATTAATCTTATAGACTAATAACGCGCTGCTGAGGGTGAATCGCATTTGTTATTAATATTGTTCATCCCCTTGACATGAGGCGAAGTTTACTGCATGATGTCTGATGATGAAAACGTGCAATGAGAGTAGAACATGCATGCCACTTGATTCTTTTTGTCCTCAATTCTTCAATAATTTATGCAGTCCTTGCCTCATAACTTCATAACTTACTTACGTTTGTGAGACTCACTGTCGGCGATCTCGCAAAGAAACCAACGTATCCGTGTGACTTTCACACATTGAGTGAGTTTTAAAAGTTTTACTAACGGAAACTAACAATGAGAAAGTTTACTTTGCACATTACTTCCGGATTGTAATATCGCTGGAGAAACATAGTTTTTTAATCTTGGCGCGCGCGGTTATTACGCGGAGCAAAAGTAACGTTTGTTGACCGAGGAGCGGAGACGAGACGGCTGTTGCGTGCCGTGCCGTGCCGCCTCCAACGCACGACTGAACGCAGTCTTCCGCGTTGGCAAACCAGACCGCTTCCAGTGCCGGCTGCCGCACGGACAGGCACGTTGCGCCGTCGCGCGCCACGCATTCCGCACTCGTCGGCGGCGTAGCCGTAGCCGCCGCCGGCCAACTTCTTGCCCTGCTCATCCGGACGGGTCCGTCGGGTCTGTTCTTCATCGCCGAAGCGAGTATTTTTAATCGGCATTCTTCGCTTTTATTTGCTCTTCTTAGGAATTTATCACCAAAAATAAACAATTTCTTCAAAATATAAACATGTTAATTATAATCTATTATTATTAGTATTAATTTTCTTTTAAAAGTGTGCAATTGCAATGAAAACCGAGGGTTTCCCATGACATTACGTGGTTAATATTCCAGCCGAGCAGCTACTTGCCTCGCTGATCTATAGTTTTCTATTATCAACTGCGGCAAAAAACGCGTACGACAACGGGCAAAATGCGAAACGCAAGGCACGTAGTCCAGCAAAGAACGTGTATGTCGGCCGAGATGCTGTCTGTCTTCAGGACCGACGAAATACCGAATGCGTTCACGCTCGCGCTCGCGCTAGAAATGATATTGCTTCACCTGCGCGTGAAATATTTCCGGCTGTATCTATCCATGTCGCTGTACAAATTGCACAAAACTGCTATCATTCCGGGTAATTTTATTAGACGTGCCCTGGGGGGCAGCCCAATAAGCGCAATAATTATTACTACAGTCAAAACGTGGAAATCACTATAAATGCTGCATTTTTTAATTGCAATTGCACAAAGTAATATGCATTAAAAACGATTGCAATAATATTTTGCAGTTCTGGCGATTTTGTGCCCACAAAGTTGGTTCGAGTACGCATTCTGCTTATTGTTCGTTAATCCGCGCTTTTTATGTTTGTATTCAAAGGATCAAACAATTTTTTTCAAAATCAATTTCGCGATAATTGGCTCGAATGAAATATTTGTGGGCTCGGTTGTTTTATTACGTGCTGAACACGATGTTCGCGCCTCGCAAACTAATAGCGCATTTAAAATTATTAAATTATTAGTCCAGTTCGATTCCATTAAAAAGTTCCACGCTGTACCTTGTACAGTATTTTATTAAACTGAATTCACTTTTATTTCATTTAAACACCATATATCATTCATGATATCCAAGTGCATAAATAGCGCAAACAATTGTTCGGCTAGTTTATGCCTGAGGCAAAATTGTTTAAATTTTTATTGTATTGTGCATCTCTGGCTGCATTTATTTTATAAAATCATATCGCCAAGGGCTACTTGAACTGTTCAATTGTTTTCCACCGTTGAAAGTATGTAGGATGAAGTTATCATTAAATGATATTTTCAGTACCTTATAATTATGCATATAATTAATGCACTGACCCCCTTGTTGAATGTTAAGACATAAATCACATTCATTAACGCGTGCCCTGTGCCCCTGCTCCTAACCTAATGCATTATAAATGTTAGTACATACGCACATGTACTCGTTCTCGTATAGTATAGTATACAATATATTATATACGGCAATAAGTGTTAGCTACTGGATAAATAATGTTGTGACGTGCATGCAAGCCCACAATTCATTCAATAACATTTCTAAAACACACGGTTGCATATATTTCATGCGCTTTATAAACTCGATAAACACTGTTTGCTGAAGTGCTTGTCAACTAGGAGTACTGCGCGCATACCTGGCCCTTCTATAAGTTCGAGTACGAGTACGTACGTACGCTAAGTACAAATCCACGCGAGAATTTGGAATTTTAAATTTGCCAAACTATGCATGCACGTACATATGTGTATATAGAAATGTAGTGAAACGTAATCGAATAATATGCGACCAGCATACATACATGCACTCGTGGGGCTGTGGCGATGTTAATGTTAACATTAAAGTTACCATTTATAACGTTGATATCGTTTTGTAAGTTAACGCGATCATAAATTTGCGCCGGGAAACGAGTAGTTGGCGCAATAAAAGTACACGCGCATTCTATACCCCTGCGCGCCCGGCATTTAATATTTCGAGCAAATTTTGATTTATATTCGGCGAAAAAACACACACAAAGTATAAACACATCGATGTTATAATTAAACCGTTCATAAAATTGTTGCAAACGCGCAAGTAGGTAGGAGTTTTTTTTTGTAGGTATATTTATGGCGATTTTGAAAAATGAAATTTGCAAATTTGGAATGTTAGCAATGTAAATCAACGCAAAGCAACGTCATTTTTTCGCATTTTGCAAGCTTGAGCTTGGTATGCGTTCGGTCTCCCTGGCGCGCAGCTCACAATTCTATCAGTTATGCGTTTGCATTATTTATGCGTCGCGCCACGTTTTGTCTCCATCATTGCCATTCACAGCTGACTATGAGACTCTCAACTTTCATCCATGTAAGGTCCGTACTAACGGCACTTTTCGGTCGGAAGTCCGCGAAAGAGTAATCAAGGAAAGTATCGCGAAATGGACGCGGCGAACCCACTATTATCTCCTCTCAGAGCGATTGTTACGGTTCTGACTTTGACGTAACGCGATTTCCTTCCCGGGAGTCCCTCCGGGACTGATAAAAATTTTATGTACGCGCCGCCGTCGACGATTTTATTTACTACCCGACGTTCCTCTTTAACGCAATTTCAAGTCGATTTACATAAATACTAAAGGTGTTTAACACATTTTTATTTTTCTAGTCTATTCTTTTCTTTCTGGAAGAAATGCTGTTGTTCTCCGAAGCATCACGCACAATAAGCTGATCATGGGCAGGATACGTGTCAAGTCTCGTTTCCTTATTTTCACTCTCGTTTCGGGAAGAAAATGAAGAAAAATTCAAGAAGTAATAGACTTACCTTTTCGCGGATGAGACATCTTCCTTGACGATTGCGCTTGCGCTTGAGCTTGAGCTTGCGTGGTTATTGTCACGTCCAAGTCTGCAACAAAAGAGAAAAAGGAAAAATTATTAAAGGTGCGGAAAAGTTAAAGACCGGAAACGGAAAAGAAGGCAAGGCCAGGCGAGGCGAGACGAGGACGAGCCAACGGAAACATGTGCCCGAGTGGTAAATAATGAAGAACGCGTTTTGGCTCATTTAAAATTCAGTACCAGGATGGATGATTTTTTAAGTTTTGCGCTTGCGCGTGAGTATGACGACTGTGACTGGGCAAAGAGGCTTTGATACCCTTGCCCCATACTTAAGTTAATTAATATTTACCCCCTTAGAGTATACGGCGGGCACCTTGAAACTTTGACTCGTTAAGGGCGCTCGCTGATGACACCCTTCCGTTCGTTTCTCGCGCCCAAAGCACAACCACGTGCTGCTTCGTTCGCTCTTTGCTTTGCTGTGCGGAAAGCTGCAAAAGGCAGTCAGCAGTGAGCAAGCGCCAGCAACTTTTCGTGAAAACTTCTTCTTGTTCGGCTTCCAGCCTCATCTATTTTTCAAATAAATGCGCTTTGCTAACTTTTCTTCTTCTTCTTCTTCTATATTTTGTTTTCTTTTTTCTTGATATCTCAAGTGTGTTTGGCATTAGCTTCCTAGTACAGAGTATTGTCATGAACAATACACTAACGAGCAAGGTGAGACTGGTAATTAGTCAATACACCAATACAATTTGTTGTCGCTTTACCGCTAATTAAGCAGCAGCAGCAGCAGCAGTGAGCGCTAAGCAAACGTTAACATAAACGCATTGCTGAAGTTGGCACACGTTACGTTGTTATGTTTGAGGAAGGCAAGCAGACACAGGCAGGCAGGCAAGCAGTCAGCATACATATTTGCCGAAATGGTAGCGGATCGATTCGCGCCAGCTTTTGTTTGTATTCAACAAGCGGTCGTGTAGTGCATTAAACGCTCACTCGCTCACAACCTGAAGCGATGTTGTTACATCGTTACTCAGCCTTCGGCCTTGCTTCGCTCCGGTGTTGATACATCCAACAATTTAAATGTTGTGATCGTCCCCTAACAGATGCACGCGTTCGTTGTGTACGATTTGTCCATGTTGGGATCTAATTTGAGTGCGAAATAGAACACACACAGCCGTTGCGGTCGTTGCGGCTTTTTTGCCGACGAAGAAGAAACGGACGGACGGACGAGTCATCAATTCGAAATCAAATCGGGCAGAATGCCAGCTTCAAACGACATTGGAATGTCCCAGTGCCAGCCCCATAAAAGCACAATGGACGCGTTATCATTGCGGGGCGATAAGGTTCAGTTTCTTTCGATGCGTTTTCTCTGCTTCCGTCCAAAATCTAGACTGACTTTTGCAGATAAAACTGGAGACGCGACCGGCTTCCAGAGACGCGAGCACCGCGTCCGCCAAGTGCGCGTACCTCATGCAAGGGGCCAACCGCGCCGCACGTGCCGTCTCCGCCGTGCCCATGCTGTCCCTGTACCGTAATAACAAGGTGCGTATGGAACCCATGGCAATTGTTTCAACATTCAGTTGAGATTGTTTCAATATTTATCGTGGTCTCCCAGGACGAGTATCAAATGTCTCAGAAACTGAGGCGCCCATATTCGGCAGATAACGTCAACGTACTGGGTTCACATCACGATCGAGCATTCTTCAAGCAGCTAAATGCAACGCGCATAGACAAAATTACCAATAGCTACTCGAGCCTACAAAGTATTGACGGTAATTGTTCATTTTCACCCATATATTCACCCATAGTTCTGACTGATTTGACGATTTAAGAAATCGAACACGACTCGCTGACGTCATTACCCTCAAACGAACTGCACAAAACCCTGATAGACGAACCAATCATGACGCTGCATAGGAATGGTACGGAAGAAAATCATGGATATCTGGCTGAATTGCATCTGACCCGGAACGAGATGGAGAACTTGTCAGAGTATGAAGACTTCTTTCTGGAACATTCCAGTCCTTCGAATAACTTTGCTGGCCCAATAACGAGTAGCCAACGTAATCATACTGAGGACCTAGCGCGAGTGTCAATGTCATCGGAACTAACGCCAGGTATCGCACACAAACCGCCGCTCCCGCCACAAAGCGCCAAATCCACCGAGCAGCCATCAATAATGACTTCACTACCAAACACGCCAGGTGGCCAACCACCAGAACCTGCTGAGACTGATAACTCGAAAACTACAGCGACAGGGGCTGAGAGGGAGATTGATAAAAAGGTGAATCGCTGTGACAGCGAGCTCCTCCAGGAGTTGAAGAATGTAAACCCAGTCGAGAACAATCCAGAACCGCAAGACTTCGATCAGCCGTCTTGCAGTTTCTCACATTGCGAAGAAACCGACGCTGTTTTTGCCGAGGAAATCACTGATATTTCATCAATTTCAACACCTACCAAGAACCCCATGCCAAATCGCATTAAGACTGAAACAATAACACGAAAAACCACCACGTCTACCAAAACGACTACCAAAACCATGGAAAGGCAGCCGAAAAAGGCACCGCAGGACGAGAAAGACCGCCGCATGGTGAGAAACTCCCTGAATGTACCTTCAGCCCCCACGTCATCCCAAAAATCAATTACAAAACAAACCAGTAACCCCAATAAACATTCAAAAACCAACACGTTCACTGGAAATCTTGTTGAACAAACGAATGCATGGCAAAGTGGGCATAAAAGGACCGTGCCCTCTTCGGCACCTCTGAAGGGCAAGACGCCATTCTCAGAGCTGCTGACTTCTGCCCGCTTTTCAAACATCACTATTAGGGAGAAACCCCCCAATGAAGATACAGGAGGCACAACTCCTCATAACAACCCAAAACTCCCTAGATCCTGGTCAGCTTTTCCGCGAGTGCCCACTGAAAGCACTCCCGGGTTCCGGGAATTGCCTTCTACATTGGTTCCCCGAAAACTTTTCGAAGATGCGGACTCGTGGATGGCTTCGGAGAATATTCCAGAAGCAGCGGTTTCTTCTCAGTCCCAAGGGACCGTAAAACCCCCAGTTGAGACTGAAGCTCCACAAACTTCACCGAAATCACCAACTATTGCCGAATCCACCGATGATTTTGATACAATAATGAAGGTCCTGGAGGAAGAAAGTCAGAAATCACGTGAGTTGATAGCAAACAAACTTGCTTAGAATGCAAAGATTCTAAAATATTTGCGGTTACAGATGAACAAATCGAATCGATCAAACGAATTGTCAATTCCGAGCTGCAAGCGTCCATAAACACACCGCCCTTGCAGTGCGGTAATGCCAAAAGCATGGCGATGACTGTCGGCAACATCCAACTGCGGTCCAAGCACACTATCTTCCAGCATCCAGCGGAGTTAGTTGAGGAAGAGGATGAAGATGATTTTGGGATGAAAGACAGACTGCAGAATGAAATCACGAAACAGGAGCGTCAACAGGAACAGAATAATAACTTCCAGTAAGCTTCTTGGCTAATCAAGGGTTTTATCCCACTTTTTTAAAACATTTTCCCTTTTGGTGTGCAGTGTCATCCTGGATTACTTAGAAGGAGTCGAGCGCTCCAGCACCCATGCTTTGAACTTGGCCAAAGAGCGCTTGGATTTATCCCAGAACCTAATCGCAAAGCCACTTGACATTGACGCAATGCCTTCGTAAGTATTATACAATATTATTAAGTTTACAAAACAATTACAAAGTAATTATGTTTGTCTACTATAAGGATGGAAGAATTGCTAACATATTCCCAGATGGAACTCGCCAGGAAATTGATGGACACAAACATGCGGCTTAAGGACAAAAGCAGTAGTATGTTAGCTCTAAGGGATGAGCTGGAAGCCGTTCGTAAATTAGCTCTCAAGACTCAGAAACAGGCTGAAATGACCATTCGTAAAAGACTGCGTGAGCAAAAAGCCGAAGCTGAGGAAACCATTCAGCGGCACCAGAAGTTCATTAACCAATTGGTCGGTGACAAGAGGGTACTGACCCATCAATGCGAAGGCTTGGTGGAAGAGCTGAGACTGGCCCAGGAACGTTACCAGAATAACACCAAAGCGCTGGAGCATAAGCATGCTGTCGAGATGAAGAAAACCAAAGAGATGCATCTCGCCGGCGAGAAGCTACGTCGCGAACGCTGGATAGAGTCTAAGACTGAGAAGATCAAAGAATTAACTGTGAAGAGCATTGAGCCTGAATTGCAAGCCATGACCGTGCGCCATGAGCGCGAATTGAGCGACTTGCGAGCAGTGCATAAGCGTGAACTCGAAGATATTGAGATCAGCAATGCGCGTAAAACCCAACACCAAATGGAGTCTCTTCGCGAGCAGATGACCGAGGAGCGTGAACGAGCCCTCGCCAAGGAACGCGAACACGTGCGTGCTCGGTACGAGTCCATGGTCGAGGCAGAAGAGACCAATTATAACGAACAGCGAAAACGGCTCCTGCAAGAGCACGCTGTTCGTATTGCAGAGTGCGAACATCGCGAGCAACAAGCTATGGCCGAGCGTGATAGAGCAATCGCACTCGCCAAGGACGAATTTGAAGATCGCATGCGTTGCAGCGAAGAAAAGCATGCCCGAGAGCTGGATATCGCCCTAGAAAACGCCAAACTGGAGTTTGAGAAGTGGCGTTGCATGTTTCTCAAGCAGCAAGAATTGTACATTGCTAAGAAGGATGAGGAAATGCGCATGGCCTACAAGGAGGAACGCGACCAAGAGATTGAGAATGTTATTAGTCGGCTCGAAGGCGACATGGAAACCAATCTGACTGAGCAAAAAGCCGCCTCGGAGTTGCGTATTAAGTATGTAGATTTTATTCCCACTTACCGGTATATTTATTGCGTTTTTTACACATTTTTCACCACATTTTCACTCCCGCACTGCACTAAAAGTAACCTCACAACACTTCACTCGCCAGAATGGCCAACTGCGCGGTGCAATAAAAATTGTTATCAGGTGGTCCATGACGCATGCGCATGACAAGTAGTTTTGACAACCACTCATATAATTATGTTATAAAAT